>OMLC01029086.1:1027-36073 GCA_900302585.1 Regalecus glesne
AGAGAAGACAAACATGATTTACATACAAGTCATCAAATAAAGAGTAAAATTCCATCAATGAGTGCCAATGATGCCATCAAACTTCGTCATTTCACGAAACAAAAACGTGAAAAGTTTAGTTGCGTGTGCGCGTCACGACCACGCGTAACTACGCACATCCCTCAGTGCGTCACCGCTGTGCTGACAAGAGAGGACGGACTGAGGCTTGGCTCTGTCTCTCTACTCAAATCGGACGAATCTGAGATTTACTGACACCTGGCGACGACTGTCTAAGATGAACAGGCTTCGTCCTGACACCGTCATCTGTAACTTCTGCTCCAATACCTGCCTTCTCAAGTCTTCTCTGATGGAATAGGCTACACATGACTATTGGCTCTGAGTAACCTCTTTCAACTGACTTGTTTGTATTGGACTTCTGCCTTGACTAACCACATTGCATAATGTGAGGGTTGATCAACCCCCCCCATCTGTATCCTTGTTTTTCTGGTTTGTGGTTTTATGAAGACAGGCCTGTTTCAACCCGCTGGATCTACCCACTTCAATCTCAAGTTTTAATTTTTACACAGTTAAACCAAAATTAAATCTCATCTATATTTAAAAATTCAGAACAGAACCCTGTTTAGATTCTGACCTGAAGACCAGTCAGTCTGGGCTGAAGCTGATCTCTAAAACAACTTCATCTCCACTTCTAGATTGAGCAAAACTCAGTAAAGTCCTACACCATTTAAATAAACAACAACAAATGTTTCAATAAAAGTTTCGAGCTAATGTATTAGCAAGGGACCATACTGGAGGATTCTGGAAACCAAACTAGGCCTAACTAAATTTCATTAAATTGGATTCAAACATCCCATCAGCCATGCATCGAAGTTACGATTTATATCGAGTCACCGGAGACTCGAACGAGGTCTACGAACGGAGGCGAGACTGTCCCTGTCTTGTTTTAAGGTTCACATCTGCACGATTTCCCTCAGCCTCTCTTTAAATTTAGCTTCGCTACCCGTCAAAAGTTTGACCTATGCGGTAATCCACAGTGGCGGCCTGCAAACTCAAAACTGTGACTCTGGGGACAGGCTGGTGCAGTATAACGGGTATCTACTGCTGTCTCCTCAGAGCTGCAAGTCTACTGTGGATCATTATGGGCCAGAATATAAAAGATGAAAAGTATCAGTTGGCTCTCATCTGGACACAGAACAGGACTCTTGAACTCAGTGAAGTCACCAGTGCCTGTCTCGGTCATGCTTCAAAGACCAGATTTCTGAGGGCAACTCAAGATTTCATCTCCCGAATAGATGAAATGATGCGCGAAAGATTCAGCACAGTTAGAAATGATCAGTTTGGTGATGGGGACAGCATATCTAGCCTTAATCGGTACACATAGCACTATGCAGAACTTAAGCCCTGACCCGGGAATGGTTCATGGCAACGTGTGTTCTCACGATGTTTCCGTGGTACATCTTAAGGAGTCAGTCTATGTTAAACGCATCATATTCTGAAACGACCTGCGACTTGCAAGTAATCTACTTCAGATGCTGCGTCCATCGCTTTTGGCTTTCCTTCGAGAGTCTCGTGTTCTCTCTGTGGCCGAGAGGACTGGCTATTGATTTGGTCAGGGTGGGGATCCTGCGAAGCTGAGGAGAAGGAAAAGACAACACGGTTTTTCAAACTGAAGTTTTTATTGAAGTCAGTACAGGTAAAATGTAGCTGAAGACCCGGCATCTTCTTCCTCTTCCGAAAACAACCAACTTCTTTTCTTCTGCAGCGGGTGTTTGCGGCTATAGAAAAAGAGGAAAAACTCTTCCGCAAGACCCCTCAGCCAGACTTGTACCAACTTCAACCACAAGCAACTGAAGGAGACGCAAAGCTGATGGCGAAAGGCTCACGCGCTGGCGGAGAAATCGCCACTTCACAAAAAACAACATCCGAAGGTGAGACAATGACAAATGATCTCCTCTGCTACACAAAATGAGCATTGTAAAAAGAAAAGAGAAAACCTACGAGCCTATTCGCCTTTACATACACAAGGTGTTGCTTAAGAGGGGTGTTTTCAACAAAAGGCTACTGAACTACCGGTTAAACGTAAGAATGTGAGGGGGTGAGGATGTCACAATGACTCGGTGGAGAACTAACAGTAAAGACACTGCTTCAAACTACATCTCTTTAACGTCTTTGGGAAAATAAAACTTCAAATTCTGGCGGAGAAAAAAAACAACGTATACCTGTCTGGCTAGCTGGCTCAAGTTTGACAGCATGCACACCAGCATCCTAAGTACACACGCGGAGCTACGTCAATGGGAAGCTCAATTATAAATTCAATGCAATACTTTACATCAGAATAAACAGCCAAACAGTGAATCCTATATATGTATGTATATATATATATATATATCCACCTTTCATTTCTCATTTCTTCTGTCTTCAAACTTCTGCTCGGCAATCTTCTTGGAAGCTGTTTTCATTAGCATCTGCTGGCTCTTGTGAGGGCTCTCTCTCTCTCATTCTTTGCTGTTGTCTTCCATCTCAATTTATTAATTCAAGCCTTCATCCAACTGCTTCTTATCCCTCTCCTCTTCAGATATGACCTTGTCTGAATTCCAGCTACTTTCTATCCATCCCCCTGCCTGTCCATTTCAGAACCATGTTACGTTTTTGGCAGGCCGCAGCTGTTCTCATTGTTTGAAAATCAAATAATGGAGAAGTCACAGACACATTCCTCCCGCCACCATGGCAAAAGACTGAAGAGCTCAAACGGTTACTTGCTGATGCGGAGTCAGTACTGGGGGGGCAGATATGGTCTTTTAGGGGGGAAAACGGGACCAGCCCTTCCTCTTGGACCTGGACGTTTGCCTCGTAACCAGGGATCTGGGCCACGGAAAGGGGGAAGTGGTGGTCCACGTGAAGGTCCTCTGGGGTGAGGAGGGCATGCTGGGTGGACAGGCCAGCCAAAAGGCCGAGGGCCAGGATAACGCATTTCAGGGTGAGGTGGCCGCAGTCCCCTGTGACCATAGAGAGGAGGAGAAGAGGGACTGTTTGGGCAGTAGTCAAAGAAGGCACCCTCTGAGGGGGAGAGGGGGGGAGTGAGGCGCCCTCGAACTCTCGGGTATGGCTGTGAAGGGCTATCTGGCTGGTAGCGTGGTTCATTAGGGTGATAGTAAGGGTCATCAGGGTGCGGACGAAGGTCTTCTCGGTAAAGAAGGGGATCTTCATGGTGAGGGTCTTCATGGTAATGACTGAGGTCATCATGGTACCGCCTGAGGTCATCATGATAACGGAGCTCCTCAGGGCGAGGATGCAAGTTGTCAGGATGACTGTGAAGGTCATTATGGCGATATAGAGGATCATCGTGATGGAACACTGGCTTGTGCTGATGATCATGGACCACCATCCCACTGATGATGCTGTCCACTCGAGGCATAGCCCCCATTTCTGTCTCAGGGTTGGGCATTGGTTGCTGGCCCAAGGGAACCACCTCAGTATTCGCCATGGGAGGTGGAACTGGAAAACCCACAGGAGGGGGCGGTAAATGAGGCACCGGAGGGAGGGGACCTTTGTAGAAACCAGGAGAGTTGGTGACTCCATGCTGGTGAACCTCCCGGGTTTCTTGAGTGTTGTCTGTTTGGTATGGATATATTCCTAATGTCTGGTTTTCTGCACCTCCTCTTTGTACAGCTAAATTGCGGGGCCTGGAGTGCAAGGTCTCCCCCTCAGGGTAAGTGCCACCATACCATCGCCCACCACTCATACCTTGGAAGTTCTCAGAAGTTTCATTACTGCTGACATTGCCTTGAGATCTTTCAGTGGGCACAGGGCCTCCTGCCTGTGTCGGAATCGGCTGGTAGTGTGCAGCTGGTGGCATAATCTCATGTTTTGCTCCCTCCTGGCCACCATACGAGTATGATTGGTTCCCCTGTCCATTTTGAGGCATCTCTTGCTGCAAGTGGGCAAGTTGTTGAAGATCGGTTTGATCCTTCCAGGTGCTATTCTGGTATCCTGCTGTGTTTGGAGTTTTGGAAATAAACGCATCAACTGCTGGCTTGTCCATGATCTCATCTTGAGTCGGGGTTCCTCCACCCTCATCCCGCACCGGGGTGCTGTCCTGAGCATCTGTTCCACCCACTGGACTGAGATTGCTGCTCCCTTGGGCTGGGCTTGAAGAGAAGCCTAAGTTGAAGGCACTAAAACCGGGGTTTCCCTGAAGGAAGCTATGGATTTTAGATTCCAAACTCTCAGGGGGAACAGTGGGTTCAGGGTCTGTTGTCAGCTCCATGTCTCGATGGAGAGCATGTACCAGGGCAGAAGCAGAGCTAGAAACGGTAAAAGATGCTTCTGCTTGGGAGCTGGTATTCTGTTTTAAAGTCGACACTACTGGAGGAGGTACGGGTGTAGCGGAGGAGAGAGGCTGGCTTTTGGAGGGGGCTGCGGATGCAAGGTTTGAGGACAGAGTAGGGGGAAGCTTGCCTGTGTTAGAGGAATCTGATGACACCGTCTCAACTGGGTTGCTCAGAAGAGAGGTGAAGCCTGTGAGCGAGAGAAAAAGGTGAGAAAAAATTGAGATAGAATAATAATAAAGAAATATGAAAATACAATAGTGGTGAGGATACTAACATTTGTTTTTGGCTGTGTCTTGAGTATCTTGCTCAAGGACACCTCTGACAACTTTTCTGCAGGGATCGAACCACCAATTTTGTGATTACTAGACAACCACTCTATCTCCCGAGTTATACCTCACATACACTCACCCTTAAGGCCACTGCCTTCGCTCTGGGTTTTAGATTGAGTACTGAGGAGCACCTCAGGTGTTATGTCCACCTGGGACAGGAGGTTGACTAGAGACGTGGAGTCTTGGGAAGTCGCTGACGGAGGAGGCGTTGACGTCACTGAGGGGCCAGCAGTAGCCTGTGTGGAAAGGCTTCCCAGAGATGATTCTGAAAATAGGAGATTTGGTTTAACTGTGATGATCTTCAACTTATTGGATTCACACACGCACACAAGCACACACAGAGAGAGAGAGAGAAAGAGAGAATAATTGTGATTGCTTACGTCTTGATGCATGCTCAATAATCCAGGTAGGGAAATCACAAAAAGAGGTGAATCTGTTCAGCTGGATCAGAAGTTTATGAAACTTCTGATCCAGCTGAACAGATTCACCTCTTTTTGTGTGATTGCTTACCTCTAACCTTCTACTCCATAACATTGACATAAAGTCGAATGTAGGTTCAAGTTCAGATTTCCAATTAATGGGATATTAAGACTTAAATGGCAAATGTCCTGGTTTTGCTGTGTTCAAACGGCCACAAGATTTCAGGTTATTGTTATGGGCATCAGTACTCACCTGTATTCCCCATTACTGATGTCAAGCTTTTGAGGAGGTCACTAATTTTACTCAAGTCAGTATTGGTCAGGCTTGATTGAGGGGAATCTAAGGGTGGCATGTCCTGAGTGACAGGTAGTGTGTCTTCTGCTAATGAGGACTGGCTCTTATCAGGAGCTGGATTGGATACTGCCTTGGGGGCAGGACGTTCAGCACGCTCCTCAACTGCAGGTGAAAAACAAAGAGGAGAGAAGGTCAACCGCACGTCTAATGACATTCATTTGGATCTTGTGTCATGATATAGGGACAATCAAAAACAGCTTTTGTATCTGTTTAACATAAAAGGCCGAAAATAATGATAATAAAATTCATGAAGCACCAAACCAATAGCTTCTTTATGACAAGGTCCATTTAAAAGCTCAGCTTTCACTCTAGTCAGCCCCAGTTTACCTCTACAGCTCTACATGTCAGTTGCAGTCTCAGAGGACTTTGCATTTCACACACCTAAAAATCAGTACACACAGTAGACAACAGTGCATGACACCCTCTATATTTGTCCACAATCAGCCTCATGCCTTACCTATAATACCAGTAGCCTCCACTTCATCTTCAGAGAGGTCCATATCTGCCACCTCACGATTGTCATTATCCCCGTCAATAGAGGCAGGCTTGGGGGATGCTCCTGGAGAAGACAGGGGGCTTGGAGCCGGGGGCTCTGCTTCATCCTCAATAGTCGAAGCATCCAAATCTGGATCTGGGTTGGGTATTGTTTCCAACTCATGAAAGGGTGATTCAGAGCCTGTTGGGGATGGTGCATCTGCTGAGGGGGAAGGAATGGGCGACTCGTCCAGGTCTGGTAATGTGGCCTTTAGGTTGTCCAGCTTCCGTTTCAGGTGGGACACCCGGGCGGCAAATGTTTGGTAAGCCTTGAAATGAGGATGCAAAAGACAGACAATCAAGACACGTGGTTCTAATAGCCAGCTTGCCTTTGGCCAAAAAGGTAGAAATAATATTCCAAAATCTACTATTTACTGAAACTTGCATTTCATTAAGGGTGAAAAACAAAGTACGACACGTGTTAAGAATAGGGCTCAGCGGGTAGAGCATATGCCTGGGAGTCAGGTGTTCCGGGTTCATATCCCACTACGTAGATGTGAGGCATACATTGTAAAGTGCTTTTCAGTGGTCTTCAGACTAGAAAAGTGCTATTTAAGAACAAGCCATTTACCATAGTTGCATAGGTATGGGATGAATACAAAGAAAAATGCATTTTTCTTTGGAGTAGAGTCAGATCAACCCATGTTAAATCACTTGGGCTTGATTAACCTTTGAAATGACCTCTATCACCACTTTCTAAAAGATGGATCAGAGTGTTCTCTGGTCTAAAAGAAGTTTGAAAAATTTCATGGAAACACAGCTTTCACAACCATGATCAGCAAAACCCATTGAAAAGCAAAGTGTAGCTCCATAAGTCACTCACATTGGCGACAATCTTGACCTCCTGGTACTGCATCTCATAGAAGATATCTGCGTTGCCAAGAGCATCCAGTAAAGGAAGCCCTTTTTTGGTTTGCTGGTCGAGGAACTTTACAAAGTCCTGCAGCTTCGCACTTCCCTCCTCAAAGTCTTTGGAGAACTTTTTCCCCCCTGCCTTATCTAGAAACACACACAAAACACACAACCAAAATAAACAAAAAAACAAATCCATAAATTTGGGAGGGAGAGGCAAAAAAATCACAGTGTCCAGGGGGAAATTTTCTACAAAGTTATTCTCAAACTATAGGTAGGATCAGTGAAGCACCTTTGAGTTTCTTGAGAGCATCGGAGCTGCAGACATCCACTCTCATTGCTGCGAGCTGTTTCTCTCTGAGCTCCACCTCCTCCACAGAATTCTTATATGTAAACAGTTGTTCTACAAGTGCTTGGGGCTGCAGCACACACACAACAACCATACGGTCAAGGGTGAAAGTCAGTCAATAAAACATTTCTCAACAACACAACATACAGAAGCTCTCTTGCTTTGTCTCCCAAAAGTCCAACCTGAGCTGTCCCTCTAATACACTACCAATGCAAATCTTAGCATCTTCAACTCTGTCATCTCCAGCTTTGCCTCCTGTGATTTAGTCATGGCTACTGCTTATTTTTGTACTTCTTTGTGAAAAATAAAGCAGAATATCTTTAATCCGATGATCAATTACTGGGGCCATATATAACTATCAATTAAATTGAAAAGGCAGTTTTCCAAAGTTCAAGGAAGTTACCTCAAATCAAAACACCAGCTAACAGTGAGGATAGGACCATTGGAAAATAACACCGTCATTGCTCATAAAGGGATGTAATTAAACTCGTTTCTTACCAAAAACTCAGCAACCACTTTGGACCGGAGAGCTGCTTTGTTATCAACTGGTGCTTAGGGAAAAACAGGGAGGAAGAAACACTTCAAATATCACAAATTCCTAATATAACAACATGGACACACACTAAATGATTATTTGTCAAGTAAAGTAGTCTCACTCATTACTTTTGTTAGACTGTTTTACATCTCATATGGATCCACTGATAACAGTCAGAATATAGCTATAAAATACTTTTTTATAGGTTCAGTGTCTGTCCTGATTTAGCAAATTGAAATGAATTATCCAGCAGATGGCAGCATACTGAAGACACGTGAAAGAACATAAGCTGTCGTGGGATCACGTGTAGACCTACAGCCTATGTAGCTTTGCTATGTGTGTAGCTTGTTAGCACTTTTGCTTTCCCCAAGACATTGTGATGTATGAAATAGCGAGGGCTAGTTAGTTGTCATGTGACTTGGAGGAGACATATGCTATGGCTTCCTCCTTTCTGTCGTCGTTCTAGAGGGGCATCAAAACGACAGACTCAGCTATAGGCAGCTGGGGGAATTTGGGAGACGAAAAATATTAAAACAAAACACCCCCATGCTTTTTGACCTGGGCTGAAATAACATACCATGACTTCACCAATGTGGATGCAATGATAAGAAAAAAACATGCACTGGAGCTTTCATATTTGACATTAATGAGGAGGATCAAGTGACTTGGGAAAGATAGCCAGGAACAGCCAACAGCAGGTCTTGTAGCAGCACCACATTAGAGTATTGCACTTGATGAGGGTATGGATATAAGCAACATGGTGCAATTGTGTGTGTGGATTCGCTTCATTCAAAAGGACAGTTTGGGAGGAGCTGCTATCTATGTTACCAGTTCATGGATGGACCAGGGGGAGGATATTTTTCAAATGCTGATGAACTGTTTTGGTGAGAAACAAATCAACTGGTCAAAACATGTGATGCTGTGCACCAATGGAGCTCCAACCATGACAGGGGGGATATGACTGATCAGATTGATGGAAAAGTAGGACAGCATTCCCAAGTCCGTTTCCTTTCATGGCATAATCCACCAGGAGGCACTGATGTCAAAACTTAAAAACCACAAGTAAAAGAATGTCATGTAGCCAGGTTCGTGATAAATGATTCAAAGCTCTATGACTTATATGTTAGACTTGTTATGTGTTAGTTGGTTTCTAAATGTTCATGTAATTAATTTCAGTGGTTAAGAGTGGCTGTGCTAATGCAATGTAGCTGCTTAAGATAAAGGGTTTCAACTACAAACCTGGAGATAGAGGCACTTCCATAATTCTATTTTTTACATTTTTTTCTGCTTGTGATGTTTTTGTTTGCTTCTTTTTAATGTAAAGCCCTTTGAGCTGCATTTAATGTACGAGAGGTGCGTTAAAATCAAGTTTTATTGTAAATATTATATCAGGGGTTCACAGTAATTCAGTGATGGAGCGCGCTCTTTAGGAATCGATGAGGCAGCGAGTTCGAACCCATAATAGGGCATCCGGAAGGGCATCCACCCTTAATCTCCAAAGTGTCACCTAAGTCCACATACACCCCCATAATGAAGGGACTAATCATGACACATAAAACGGACCTCTCTGCAGCAGCTCAACTGATGCAGCATGGGAAATGATCAGATCAACAGAATGACTGGATCAGTAGGACATAGAAGAAAAGACAATGCTCATACTTTTCTGTTCCACTTGCATCTCAGGAGGGGTCTCCTCGTTGGCCAAGTAGCCCCTCAGTTCCGTGATAAGTGTGCCTGCATACACGTTTCGCTCATCCCATATAGAAAGGATCCTTTCCACCGACTTCCTCACCTTGGAGTCTGCATCATTACTGCAGGGAACAAGGGAGAGGAAGAGAGGATAAATGGAAAGGAGGATTGTAATTCACTAGGTTTTCCTTGGTGTGAAGAACCCTCACTGTTTTGTGAGTTTTGCTTGCCCTTGAATGAGAGATGAGACAAGGAAAGAAATGACAAAGTGAAATTGCAGAAGGCCGGAGAGGTTTAGTAAAAGAGGGATAGAAAGAATGATGCATGGCGGTATGAAGGGAAATCAAGCAACATACATAAAGTGGGTTTCCATTCACCTGTAATTTGCCGATTTTTAAGCTACAAATAAGAAAACCTGAAATACCAGAAATTCAAGGAGCAAAACAGCTCATCATCACACAGAAGGTTTTTATCCTTGACCAAGTTGGAATAGCTGGCATATCAATGAGATAATGCAATTGAAACAGGCTTTCCCCACTATCCTGAAGCTAGCAAAAGTGGCAAACTTGTACAGCACAACGGTGATCCACATCAGTTGGCACCAGTAGCCAGCAGCTTGGGATGAGTAGCTCGAAAAAGGATCCAATCCTGCTACATGGCTGGTCAAACATGGCTTTGGTCATTTTAAAGTGCTTCACCCAAAGCTGGTCAGTGAAATGCCTCTGCACTTTTATCTCCCAAAACTACTTTTTACATCAGTCTTCCCAGATATACGGTTGACTTTGCTGTACTGCAAGTCATTTCAGCTCTCCTTAAATTACTTTCCAGTCCCCTCTTCACCGTCTCTGGGCGGCATGTTGCAGAGTGATGTAAAACTGATAAAGAGCCATAATGACTGCTTTTACAACAGCAAGTAAATCCACATACTGCCTCCCCATTCTGTTCAGCTGGCGCCTTTTTGATTATATAATCTTGTAGCAACTTCTGCAGAATATTTGCACAACAGTAATTGATGAAAATACACTGATTTGCTTTTCTTTCCAGACTCTTTGGATAACTACTTAAAATCAGGATGGAAGCATATCTACAGTCTGCATAATATAAAGTGGTGCACTGTTGATAGTGGAAAACCCTTTTCATTTGTCTCCCTCAGCAGGGAGGTCAAACTGCAAGGTTAGTTCCACAGCAGCACTGTGGGGCCAACATAAAACCAAGGATATACAACATCAAATATTTACCATACACTATAAATATTATATATTAATATAAATAATAGAAATACTGGAACTGAAATAAAGTTAAGTTGGTCATCTCCATCATCATCATATCCTTGTGCAAATTTTGAAGTTGTGAATAAGAAACAGAGTGGAAAACACCAAATTTGGAAGGAAAAACAAGCCTAGATATCACATTGTTGGTGAGGGTCTTCTACTCACCTGACCAGCAGGAAGGCGTCAGGGAGCACCTCAGCAAAAGCCGTTCGGTATACGATGGCATTTTTCCTTTTACAGTTCTGGATGACATCATTGGCGAGGTAAATCAAGTTGAGCCTTTGTGACGAATTCGCTGCCACAAGAAAGAAAAACACAGAGAGACTGAAAAGGCAGAAGGATACCCAAAGAACTCGAGGAGATCCTATCAGTGGTTTCTTTTATAGGGACAGTGCATATTAATGGACATTTAGAATGTAAATACACCAGATTTAGCCACCAGGCTAATTTTCACCTGTTGTCACAAGCAGTTAAGGATCCAGTGTCTTGGTCGAGGACATTTTGACACTCATTCTGAAGGAACCGGGAATCAAACCACTGCTGCCCCGTGAGCTACACCACTCCAAGAATACAGTAAGAACATAATGACCAAATAACGTGGCTCTCTTTTCTTTGTTTTTGTAAAGTTAACTTACGGTATGTTGCAGAAATCACAAAAGTTACCTGATGCTGCTTTGGTTGCCCTCACCATCACCACCTCATTCTCCCTTGAATATACAGCATTTAAATGAAACCATACACATATTTTAACTTGTCTCCTATAGTACTTTCATCCGGATTCACTCGTTAAGTCCATGTTCTGTAGGAGGACACCGTGGTACCACCAAGGTTTGGTGGTACTCAAGGCACTCATAGGTCCAAAGTACGAGGATCAATTATGATCAAATGTTGATGGTAAATTTCATTTCAACCTAAGATTTTCACTGCAGTTCTGACTGATCAAATACTTTAATCCCCCCAAAAAACATCACCATAGACAGCAAGTCACTCATTACAAAAAAAAACAGGGCATAGTTTTAGGGGCAGCAGTAGCTCAGTGGTAGAGCATGCACTTCAGAAACTGACGAGCCAGAGACTGCGGGTTCAAATCCACCACAGAACGTCCGGCTTAATTCCCCTAAACTCCATCTAAATCTGTGTCCACCTCCAAGAAGTGAGAAACTAATCCTGACATGTGAAATGAACCCAGAAAAAAATCATCCAAGCCATGCAACAGTTGTGTCACAACTTAACACATCCTCAGGGGGATACAAAGGAAAAGGTTTCACTAATTTGAATAAACATTTTTAGGAGTACACATCAGGAAAGACTTCCGGCCTTAATCCCCCAAGCTCCATCTAAATCTGCGTCCACCCCGAAAACATGGGGACTAATCTCGACACGCAAAACAGAGCTTTTTTTAAAGTATGCAACATGTGAAGCATGGAGTGGGATCAAAGGGTAAGAGATGTAACCGCATTTAACTCGCGGCTAACTGACCTCAATTTAAAGCAACAGTTGCAGGTTCAATGACACCACTTGGCATCAGGATCATTCGGCCTCAATCACCCACGCTTGGGTAAACGTGAGGCATTCATTGCAAAACGCTTCGAGTGGTCGCTACAGAAGAAAATCGGTATATAAAAATAAGTCCATTTACCATTGTAACCTTTCAAAGTCTATCCTCATTTTTTATTCACCACCCCACCACAGGGTGTCAGGGAGGGCATCCAGCCTTAAATGAACGTCATTGTCGTCGGTCAATAGATTTCCATTTCTTGATCATCTAAGCTAGGGACCTACTTCATATTAGACACATGTTCATACATATCTATCACATCTTACATACAAGTACTGTAAACCCCAGTTGTCTTTTCTACAGCAAATACACCTCAATATGTATCTAAGAAATCAATAAATACATTTCTACATTTAAATTTCACTTTCCACAAATCATTTTTTACAGTGTGTTTAAAGTTTTGAGTATGCATTTGTGAACGACTGATCACCTTCAGATTTACTCACATTTCTTAAAGAACTTTCCGGTTAAATGCCCACATGAAAAATTCAACATAAGAGACCAGAACACAGTGGCTTTTCTTTGTTCCAGGGGTATAACTCAAATTACAGTTAATACCTCCTCCGTCAGATTTGCCTAGATCACTAAACGGGTTAATCCCCCATGTGATGTAGGCAACATATATGGGATCACACATATGACCAATCAATAAAATATGCAGGGAGTAGAAAAGCAGCATGCCATGCCAACTTAATTCTCTGGTAGATGTGTTGGAAGTTGGAGCATGGTGTTCAACTACAATACTGCCATCTTCAGTCTAACCCGCACCAACATCAGTGTACTCCACATCCATTTTTCCATTTTTATCAGTGTGATTGGGTGGAAACAAGCTAAAAAGAGCCTCGGGACACTCACTTCAGCCAATCACATCATTTTTTATTTGCATTATCAACTGCCAGTCTGTTTTGTCTAAGCAGAGGGAAAATACAAACAAGTTCTACCCCTACATCGGGGAGCATCATGTAATTAGAAAGACATGAGCATTACTTAGTGAAGTTACACTATCAACTATTTTGCTTTAATTGTCTGCTTTGTATCCGATTGCAACAAAGTGACACAGGGTCCCCAAGACTTAATCCTCGGGCCAGTGCTATTTAACCTTTACAAGCTCCCATTAGGTCAAGCTCTGTGACCCAACAAAGTCTCTAACCACAATTATGCAGATGATGCTAGAATATTCATGGCTCTCTAACCAAGTGACTATGGTGCCTCATAGTGTTGTCAAAACTCAATTTTTCAATACATCGATTATGAATACAGTTTTCAGTTTTCTGCAATATTGATAAACCAATACCAGCTGTACTTTCTTGCTCTCGTCTCTGACGAGTTGACACGCACCACTGAAGTTCCCACATAGTCCCACCTCCTCTCATTCACCCACAGACTGTGCCCTCCTCTGCATGTCACTCATCTCATTCAGTCTGGTTGAATACAACATGACTGGCCACTGTATTTAGTGGGTTTTGTTATGGTTACTGACAGCTACCATTTCAACATCACTCACGTATTAAACAAGATGGCTCAGTAAACTGGGATTGACAAGTGTGTTGTTCTGCTGCTGGCCTAACAGCCATTGGTAATTCTCAAAGCTAAGCTAATCCTCTCAGATCTATATTTCAAGATTACTATATTTTGTACCATATTACTTTTGACCACATGATTAGATTGTTTATTAGCCACACAACCAAGGCCGGTGGAATTTGTTTTTTTGTACAGCATGTTTTGTACGGCAACACTCCAGCACAATACATCCCTGGGACAACAGTGAACACTCCGTGTGTTATAACAAACGATATCAGAAACAAACATGTGCACAACCATTAGGTTAAATGTAGTATGAAAGCCAGTGGTGTGTGAGGAGGAGACTATAGGGATGAATTCAGAGTCTTGATAGAAGGTGAAGTGTGTGCATATGTGAATATGCTGTACGGCTGTGACACCTGAAATTACCCTCTGGGGATCAATAAAAGCTATATCTTCTGTTTCTCTTACGACTGTCTTTGTCTGTAATTGTCTTTGAACATATCTATATCCTTTCACTGCTCTAAAAATACTAAGTCCAGACTGCAAGTGTCTTCATTTGATTTGTATTTGCTGAGTTTGTTCCATTTTTCTCATTAATGGTCAAATATTAGAACTTTAAAACAAAATTTTGATTTCTGTCCTCGATATTTCAAAGCAATCGAGCAATGTTCAGACCCGGAGCACAAGAAAAGCTGAAATGATTGAAGACATATCCATGTATTGATTTCCAGTAGATTAGACTATAGTAATGTTCTTTTTCTGCCCCTCTCAAACAAAGCTGCTAAACGACTACAAACTCGCACAGAACGACACAGCAAGAGTTCTGAACATATAATTTCAGTTCTTGAATCCTTCCAGTGGCTTCCTAAGGCACAATCACAGAGTCAATTCGAAAACACTGATCCTCGTTTAGAAATTTCTCAATGGTTCAAGGCCACAAAAAAGTAGCTGACCTGCTCCTGAATATAAATGTTCCCGTCCTCTCAGGTCATCTTAGGCTGCACCTGCTGACAATTCCCATGGTAAAAACCAAACATGGCGAGGCAGAGTTCAGTCAATTTTCAGATCACAAATAGCACAAACTGGAGATTAGATTTGCCTCAAGCATGGGATCATTTAAGGCTAAAAACGTTCATGTTAGTGTGTTGAAGTGTCCTTGAGCAAGACACTTAACCCCTAACTGCTCACTTGATCTACGTTGCTCTGGAGAAGAGCGTCTGCTAAATGCCTACAATGTAATGTAAGTGCTACAGCTGCCCACTGCTCCTATAGAATAGGATGGATTAAATACAATGAGCAAATAAAATGGCTTTCAGTTTTCCTTTGTCCCTGTGTTTTACTGAATGAGGATTTAAACTTGGATTATTACATTTTAATTCCTTTATCTTTTAAATTATTTTACTCTCAAAATAATTATTATTCATCTTTCTATCTTGTTTTGCTTCCTCTTGAAAAGCATGCTCATGCCCTCATGTAAACCATTTAGAATTACCTCCGAGCGTGAAATATGCTATCTAAATAAACTTGCCTTGTGGTCAGAAAGAAATCACTGCCTCATTCACCTCCTCGGCTTGCTCAGCCGGCTGGGTTTACCTTCTTAATACATATTTTGCACAGTGTTCATTATGTAAGTATTCATCGTCATGTAACAGTACACAAATGTTATCACCCCACTAGATGGTCAAAACTCACAACTCTTAAAGGAATAGACACCTTGCATTGAAAACACAACGAGAGGTCTGTTTTTATGTGTCATCATCAGTCCCCATGTTGCGAGGATAGACATGGACCTATATGGAGTGTGGCGCTGGATTTCCTTACCGATACCTCGTGGTGCGATTGAACCTCCGATGGCCGACTTGTCATTTCCTGACACACACGCTCTATCACTAAGCTACTGTGCCAGCTCCCTGTACTGAAGACACAATCAACAATGAAAGTCAGGATAGATGGCAGCCGCATAACAATGACATAAAAAAGTTGAATGAGTTCACCTGGACACAGTTTCATCACTTATGCTGGTGACTTCTTCAGTCTCAACTGACTACAGGTGTCCCCACCCTTATAAACAATAGAGATGCATTCACACAGGATTGGGGAATAGTTGCACTGAAAGCATTATAAGATGGCCCCAGATGCTGCGATTTCAACTATTCCCCCAGCTATTGAACAGAGAACAGAATTGTTTGATTTACCACACGGCCAGGGCCAGTGGGATTCGTTCTGTATTTAACCCATACTATTGTATAGGAGCAGTGAGCGCACTGCTCAGCACTTAAGAGAGTTTCACGGTTCATCTCTTGCTCAAGGACACCTCGACACACCTCCTTGCAAGAGCCGGGGATCAAACCACCAACCTCTGATGAATAAATGACCACCCTACATCCCCAAGCTATGCTGCCTGGATTTTTTAATTTATAAACAGGTCATAGCAAGAAGCAGGCCACGCACAGATGGTAACACCCACAAAGTGGAGAGGTTGGTTTTGGTCATTATGTAACTACTGTTCACAGGGGTGGGGATGCTTGCACTCAGTTTCGACTAAGTATCTCATGAGTATGTCAATGCTGTATCTAGATGAACTATTCTATAGGAGCAGCTGCAGCACCCAGGGACCAACTTCAGCTCTTTTTCCTAATGCCTTGCTCAGGGGCACAGGCTGGAGTATTAACCTCAACACGCATGTCTTTTTGATGGTTGGAAGAAACCAGAGTAGCCCGAGGAAACCCACAGAGACACAGAGAGAACGTGCAAACTCCACGCACGCAAACCTGTGAGGGGATTCAAACCCAGGATCTTCTTGCTGCGAGGTAATGATGCCAACCGCCGCATCACTGTGCCACCCTGCACATGATGTGTCCTAGCACAGTGTCACCCTAGTTTCTATTCCCTCCTTCCTTTGGGGGACCAAGATGAAAATATTTGATACACCAGATGTTCTGATGTGATTGGCTTAAATGAATTTCCCTTGAAAGTTCATTTTTGGGTTAGAAACCTTGAACTCATAGTCAGTTTGTCTCAAACCTCCACAACGTAATGTGGGCCACTTACATCAAGTCAAGTCAATTTCATTTATATAGGCCATTATCACAAATTAAAAATTTGTCTCAGTGGGCTTTAAACTAACATAACATCCTGTCCTCAGATCCTCACTTAAGATCTGGAGCAACTTCCTACAATAAAACCTTTTACAGGGAGAAGAAATTAGAAGAAATGATAAGTCCAAGCTACACGTCATTCCCCCTGCTTTCTCTTCTACAAAACGCCCCTGCAAAAAAAATAACATTAAAACACCCAACAGAAAACAAATCCTGAAGGCTTTTATAGTTACTCTGTTAGAACCGCAGTAGCTCATTGGTAGAGTGAACGCCCATGCCTCCAAGCCAGGCATCATAGGTTCGAACCCACTGCCAGGCATCAGGCCTCAACTCCCCATTCTCCATCAAGGTCTGTGTCCATCCTCATTGTAGAGACAATCATGACACATAAAAATTGACCTGTTAGACTAAGCTACGATATAAAACACTCACTGACATCATACCTATTAGCGCAAGCCTTGTTATGATTTCACACCCTGAAATCCCTGATCCCCATTCCAAAGGTCAAATAAATATTTAACTCACAAAGCAGTGATTTGCAGACATGTACCTTTTGCTCATATAACCTCATCCAAGCTCCTCAGCAGTGTTATAAAGTTTAGACTTTGTTATTGTGAGAGCTAAGCCTGTATTTTGAACGATGTTGGTTGAGGACCAGGTTAAGCAGTCACATGCAGCGTGAGTTATACATTTTAGAGTGGGGGAAAAAAGTGTCAAAAGCCCACAGTCATGCGTGTGAAATTAACATTGATAAATATCCATCTCCCATTCACTTCCAAGCCAATAAAACATTTGCTTCCTGTGGTGAATGGAAATCGTATCATCACTTCTTGTGAAATTCAACGTTGATGAACTATGACAAGCGAATCTGCAGCCTCAACCAATAGCAAAGAAGTGTGTGTGTGTTGACCCCACTTGGTTGTAAATTACTGTAGTTTTCTTTGTGAGCCAGGATGGAGGGAACTTTGATTTTTGTTGTGTCTAACCAGCCAGTATTATACGAAATTGCTCATGAAAACTACAGATTGCCAGACAAAAGAGATTCTGCCTAGCTGACGATAAGTCATTATAAAACCAATAACCACTCTCCTGTGACCAACAACCACTCAAATGGACTACAAACCAGTAAACTGATTTACATGTGTCACATCCTGCAATGCCCACTATCAGCATGAGATATGTGCTGTATGTAATGTATGTAATGTAATGTATGAAAGAAAGGGGAAGCCTAGCCCAGGAAGCAGGGCGGTCATCTAATAATCAGAAAGTTGGTGGTTTGATCCCCAGTTCCCTCAGAAACCATGTCAATGTATCCTTGAGCAAGACACTGAACCTCTAATTGTTTGGGACAACAGATGAAAATCAGCCTGGTGGCTGAATCTGGTGTAATTGCATTCTAAACATCTGTTAATATACACTGTCCCTATAAATGATACTATTATCATTGTTATTGTTATTATTATAACATTCATTTAACCTCGGTGGGCGATGGTCATTCGTTTGCATTCATCCATGTGACCATGCTAGCATGTTGCTATTCTCTAAATGCACACATTAATCTAAATATATATATATATATATATAGTGGCCCATTTTTACATGTCATGGTTAGTACCCACATTGTGGGGTGGACATGGACTTAGATGGAGCTTGAAGGGGATAAGACCAGATGCCCTTCCTGGGGGCATCTGGTCCATGGAGGGTTTGAACCCACTGCCTCTGGCTACAGTTCACTATGTACCAAATGCAGCAAACCAAGCCATTCAGCTTTTATTTATGATGCTGCTCATAGCTTTAGCCTGATATCAGTACATTACTACCTTAGATCCCAATGCTCAAACATAATGGATGGGATGTTCACTCATGGGTTACATTGGACACCAGTTCCTGAGGGTTTAAGGAATATATAACCACATCTCCATCACCATATGCAACATTGCATAAGGTGTCATGTTCTGTAACTTATACTTGTCCAGCTTCTCTATGGAAGTAAACTGAGAAACCTCACAGGAGGAAGTCCTGCATTTTCATATTTCAAGATGGAGAGGTAATTCATATTTTCTGTGAACCCCCAGCTGTCACATGCCATCCACCAGAGAACATTACATATACTGTATTTGAAAATGGTGAAGTGAATTTTATCATAAATACCAAGACCCTATTAAGATGTATTGCAGAGTGTAACAAGTGCATCAGGCAATACACAATGATAGAATGTAAAATTAAGGATGGGAAGGCTCGTTTCCCGTCGCAGGTGACAGCACTATACGCAAGGCACAGAAGGAGCTGCATAAGCCCCACAAGTGTAAAACAAATCAAAGCAGACCACGGAATTGTATAATCACAAAACCAACGTTAGACTTGTACACAGAATAGAATTAAAAGCAGTAAACACCTTATCCTCAATGTAAGACAGTGCTAACTTAGCTAGCGTTAGCCACGCTAGCAAGCACCTGTACTACCCGTTAACTACTACAAGCATTCTAAAACTATTCCCGGCGTCTTTCAGCAAAATCACAGCAGTTGGACCCTTGATTGGGAAACAACACAAAGGCTTTTATGTTTAATAGCAGTTATATCTCCCAACTACCCGGGTACTAGCTCATCGGCTAGCTGAATTGTTGGCTAACATGGTGCTGTATGGGAACGCTAAAGTGGCTAGCCCTACTCTTATAAGGAGCGCACGTTTCATGCACTGGAGTCGTCCGTTCTTATAGCACGGGTGGAAACTGGGCGCAACTTTAAACTGTTGCTCCGTTAGTGGCAGAATCATAAATTACTTCTAAAAACATACCATATAGTAATAATTGGTACACAAAATTGCAAAGGTTTCCCCAACAGTTTCTGCAAGTTATTGGATCTTCTCGTATCTATTTACAAAACGAGCCAATCCACACCAGCCACCTAAGGTTACTCAGCAGGTTGGTTATGCAGTGAAGAAACTTACATTTCCTTAAGCACTTCATCCAGTGGCGCACAATCATGCTGTGATATTTCTTGTGTTCGATGCACCATGTAGACAGTCCTTGTATTGATTCCATTGTGTTGGAGACGGTCTGAAACTTCCTGTTTAATGTGGACTCCATGGAGCCACTGGAGCCGCCCGCTCCTGCAGCCATTTCTGGTGGAGCGAATACGGCTCGTTACCCTCACCACCAACACACCGAATTGGACGGAGCCCCTGCTAGCAGCTAGCTTAGCTGACTAGCTATAACATAGCATCGATATCGCATTCGGATGACACTCCGGCGCCCCGCTAGAAACGCTTACGTCCTCCGTAGCGATCCTATCGGTAAATTAATCCTCGTTTTTCGTAGAATGAGGAAGCATATATCCGGCAATAAACTTATCCAAACTAGCCAACATTAACTGATAAACGTGAACGGCCGATGCTAAAAGTTAGCGCTCAGAGTGACGTTGTGGCTGTTTACTAGTAGGTTGACCGGCTGTAAAGTGAATCGCTTCCGCAAATACAACACAACTCTTATGGCGCCTTCCACAACCATCCAAATCCTCCGGCGGTGGCGCTTCCCACTGGTTTGGAGTAAATTAAAAGAAAGTCCCTCGATCGCAAAATGGTCTATTGGCTGTTTACACCTGGCTTTTGGATGCGTCTTTGGTGATCCAACCACAACTGGACAGCTATGAGTTCTGGTTCAGAAAACCCAACATGTTTTGAGGCCTGCCTGATGAAGGCACATTCGGAGGTGGTCCGAGACGTGTTTCGTCCGTAAACGCACTTGTCTGTTACGGGCCACATCGAAGTATGGGACCTAGATTGGACCAAAATGTAAAGGATCGTCCCGAACCCGGGTCGTTCGCACCATGAAGGTTACAGTATTAATGCGTCCGTCGAACCAGAAGACTTGGTCTAGTTCACGTTTGATATTTCTCATTTACTCTATAATAAAGGAAGTAAAAACCGATCAAAATAGTTTTGATGATGTAATTTGGATATGATAAAAAGTGGTTTGACGTACTGAATATTAGTTCTTATGTGGAATATATGTCAGGGGTCTGACGGTTTTCATAAACCATCAACATCCGAATGATAACATGTTTACAGAGTATGAGCATGCACAAAGGCAATATATAATTACTTTAAAAATAACAACCTGTTGTGATTCACAATGGAGTGTAAACAAAAGCAGAGGGGTCATTATTGGATCATTTATTTTTTAAGAGCACTTAACATTTTTGCATGACAACATAATTTTACTAGAAGAGATAACGTACAGATGTGGAATACGCCATTACGAAGTGATGGCGCGTTGAAACGATTGAGCCAGGATGTCCTCGTCCATGCCTATTTAACCATTCACTCATCTCTCCCCTCAGCTCTGTACTACATGTTTATTCAACTGACACCGACACGTCTATGCCAGGGGTAGGGGTGCGGAGTGAAGGTGGGCACCGTTTCAGGTGATTAACATAGGTTAATCTATTCCATTCGTTCACCAGCATGGGCCGGTGAACTATGGTGCCGGAGCAGTTTCCTCACTCTCTCCTTACAGCGAATGTGGCTCCTTTTCTCCTGTCAGTTTGACCCAGAACCCAGATTCACTGTGGAATACAGGACAATTTGTTCGTCTGACACATGCATCGAGCATGGAAGCTTTAACAATACAGCCTTCGCAGGCCGTTCAACGTGTGTTTGCTGAAAGGCTATTATTTCTCTGTCGTCTTTGAGACCTACAAATAATAGACGTAATGATACGACAGCAGCACTGGACTCTGGACCAATCCACGGTCCATACCCTCTCACGCGTAGGACCAAGGTTAAACCCCACCCTCCCACCACAGTGACGCAGGTGTTCATTTGCATATAGAGCGGGGAAGTGAGATCCAATCACAAGTGGTCAGTCGAGGCGCGTGTGCAAACGCGTTCTCCCGTCAGGTGCGAACCGACGTGCGGTCAGCTCCGTCCACTTGTGAAGGACTCGTCCAAGGCGCTTTAATGCCAGGTGCAAACAGCCGCGGATGTCCAAATACGGACTCGGCAGAACGACTCATGCACAAGGGCGATTGCACACGATTGAATTCACTACCGTGTCTCGTCTGCTCGACTGATTGTACTGAGACAATAAGGGTGCTTCTTCTGGTCCTTCACAGTGAACGAGCTTGCAATAAGGAAGATCAGTGGAAAAAAAAATGCTGCATAATTAGACATCCTGCAGGACTCGTTTCCGCCCCATGTGCATTACATAATGCTGCACGGGGTTTCAGTCTGCGTATAACTTACTTTCCCTTTCACATGTACTGTGGTTTTCCCCTTTAAATTATTTAACTGGATGTTTAATACTACTCTTGCTTAGTAAAAGAGATACTGTGACCGTTTCACATTGCATATGACCTTCCATAAACAAGGTAGGTCAGTGTCTCTCATTCCCGATGGCAAGATTTCTTGAAAACAAAGCCTTCAATTTTCTAAATTATTTTCCCCCAAATTCATTTCCAATTTGATGTACACTTAAGAATAATGATCGTGCATGGCTGACTGCCTAGAAGCCACATAGTATCAGAAGCCATTCAACATGAATGATATTTCCTCGTAAAAATAGTGAAATTCAATGCCCAAATAAAATTAGATATAAAGACTGTAGAGAATGAAGATATAGTTTTGTTCTAAATGCAGCAGGTTGTCCAATTGACAAATTCAAAAGAAAGGTCCAATTCAGTTTAGAAATGACGGGGTGTTGGCTGCTATATTTTAAGGAGTTTCATTTTGGGTATTGTTCCGTCGCAAACCTATGCAAAAATATTTCTGTGAAAGATATATTTGGCAATAATCTAAGATTTTCTTTTATATTACAAACACCTTACATCCAGTGTCAAGCATGAATATTTCAACTATAAAAGCAAATAGTCACAAAGCACTAAACCTATTCAGATGTAAAACAATCAGACTAAAAAAAAGGCAGCCACAATAACCCAAGTTTTTCAAGTACTGATCAAACAGATCTTTCATAAATAACAAAATGACATGTTGATGTTTCATAGGCGTGCAACCTATCTTTGCTGTCTTCCAAAGTGCAAATTGCAGCTATTTATAGTCACACAGGATCAAATGTGCAAGCATGTTAGTTGTTAAAGAACGCAGAAGCGAACAGTCATTTAAGATGGAGCTGTGTAATAAAAAGCTGTTTTGTTTGGCACTCTCTGGCAATGGCTAAACACCTGTGGTATGACATGCTTCACAATCACTTGGGTAGCACAACACATCTGTCAAGTCCCGTCTTTCAATCATTAGTGCCTGCAAAATTATTTGAATTTAGAACATGTACCAGCAATGATCTACAACGGGCTCCTCCCTTTCAGTAAAGACTACTTCTATTACTTGTTTTTCCATCAGTGGCATGAATAATATCTTTAACTCTTTGCTGCATATGGTAAGAAAATAAAATAGCACTGACTGCTTCATCACATTATACATACAGAGTATATCCAACACCCTTTTAAACTTGAAAAATCAGTTTATGAATGAAAATTGTAACACTCAATTACAGTTCAATGGTAAGACAATTGATGGTCATATAGTGCAATGGTTCCAGTGTATTGAGTGTTACACTGGGTAGTTCTTTGACATTTCTCTGTATTCGTCCTCGTCCCTTGTGTTGTCAGGCATACCTCTGCTGAGTAGCCACAGACTCATGCTGATGTCATCCAGAGCTCTCTTTCCCTCCTCCTTCACGTTGGCTCACATGCTGTGGCACCTCTATATGGCAGCCGTCCAACAAAGGGCAGCTAAGGTAACTCAGCTTCGGGAAAAGTGGAACTAGAGGAGACGGAACAGTCTTGTGTGGCTGAGCTACCACAAGGGGAGGGTGGAGAAATCTCAAGCAGTTTAAAATGTCCATTTTTTTGTCCATTGCACAAATCCAAAGGCCTGTCTGAAGTGCCAGTGCTCTCTGTTAGACTATGTCCTGATATGCAGCTGTCCTTTCCTGGTCTTGCATTTCCTTCTTCACAAGCTGCAGGTAGACATGTGGCAACAGTGTTGTTGTGAGAAGTCACTGTCTGGTTCAGCTCCAGCTTTCCTTGTTGATAGTGCTTACACTGTGGTGAGACTGAGCTAAGGGCATCATAATCTGACCAGCTCAGCTTTCGTTTCTGCAATGGAAAGGGTATATCAAAATACAACAATATACCAAGGGTTTACGGTTCTGATAGAATCGTTCCTATTGGATTTTGTCTCATCCTAGTGGACATTTGTGAATTGCATTGGCTTGTAATGTGGCTCGTCATGTGACAGGAAGTTGATAATAGAGAAATAGGAAATTCAGGGGTACTTCATGAAGAGGATCATGTCTAGATGGTAACCCTAGATTTGCAAAACTCCTTTGATATTCTTAACCTGACTAAGACTAGTGAAGCACTACTTTGCCGATTCAAATTTGTTTACCTAGCTAATTAGCCGAACATATGCTAGCTCATTTCGTCTTTGTACAATACGAGTATACTTGAGCCACATTTAACTCATTTGTTTGTTATTTGAGCCAATGTAAAAGGAAACCATTATCTCTGCTCTTTTCAGTAGTTTCACCCTTTCTAAGGTAAGAAATCTGCGGACAAAACAGACCGTCTTCAGAGTATTGAGCCGACTATTGACGTTTACAGAGGCCAGTACAAAGAGCTATCGCACTCGGTTGACTACGCTGTGGATTACACAGCCTGATTAAGTATACTATGGTTCTTTGAGAAACAATACAAGAAACAAACAAAAAAAGCCTACCTTAACAGGGATATGGAGTTGGTTTTGACGCCAGCGTGATGGGGGGTGACGGCTGTTGCTTTGGGCTGCTGCAACCAAAGGCTCAACGGCCACTTGAGGGAACCACACTTTTAGCATGATTTCGACCTGCAGCAGAGTTCTAAGGTACTTCTCACTGAAAGAAATGAGGAAAAACGTCATATAGTAGCAAAAAATTCAAGCAAGCTGATTATTATTACTGCCACAAAGTATTGGGGTTATTAGCTGCAATGAGTGACTTTGCTAACTTACCCCATGTTAGGCTTCTGTAGGATTCCAAGAATCCTCTGCAATCTATCCATAGCAACGCTCTTCTGAAAGCTAGTTAAACCTGCATAGGATCAAAGACCTAGTTTGAGTGTTGACACAAATGGATATTGGAAATTTCAAAGAAGTCAAAGAAATGACAGTTATGTGTCATGTGTGAAACGGTTCATCTACATACCCCTGTGGAATCGTCCAGCTTTCAGTCCATTTAGGAGATCAATCAGAGGTCTAACAAATCTGTTCAAATCTGCACACTGTGGGAGATGGTAAAGAGAAAGTCCACGGTTATACTAAGTAATAGAAAGTGTAGAGCTAGTTTGGCACAGTACCATCAGTAACATCTGGTTAGGGATTATGCAGCCAAAATAAAACAATGTAACCAAGATATAGATTTATCAAATCATTTGAAAAAGACTCACTTTTTGAGCAAAGGCCATGTCCCCTGGTGTGACTGATGGAGAGTCTAATGTGACGGCATCAGGTGAGTGGACTGAGGCTTGACGTCTTGCTCTGACCGAGCGGCACGCTGCTTGTTCACTGTCAGACCTGCAGCAGGGCCGATCTGAATGACCCGTGAAAGCAAACGAAAAGGAGGACTTGCCCCTTCCGCCACTCTCCTCCTCTCCTTCAAAAGACAGGACTTCTGCTTTGTCCTTGGTTGTCACACTCTTGCTGAGAAGAAATGTGGACGGGGGAGTGAGCGAGTCATAAAGCTGATATTTGGAGGAGTGGCTGAAAGAATTCATCTCTAGAGAGAAAAAAAGGACACAGAAAGGAAAAAAGAAAGATGGTGAATTATAGCAATTTAGCTTTATGCCAGAACTTATGAAGTCAGTGACAGTTCACTACTAAGTTACAACATGAATATTTAACCACAAAATAGCTTAAGTATGGACTTATAAGTATAAATAGGATTTTCAGTGGTGGATTGATGGAGGTATAGTCCCATTGTGCACGAGAGAGAGAGAGAGAGAGAGAGAGAGATGAGGGGAAAATCACTTAAAAGCTAGCCAAAAAAATAATAAAATTCTTCCACCCATAGTCAGTAGCTTATCTGAAGTCAGGTCATGGGGAACCGGGGTCTATCTCAGTGCTCACAGTGAAAGGCAAGGAAACACCCTGGACAGGTTGCCAGTCTATCACAGGGCAGATAGGAGAACAGTGCCTTGCTCAAGGACACTTCAAGATACTTCTCTGCAGGTGCTGTGATCAAGCCTACAACTCTTTAATTCCTAGACAGCTGCTCCATCCACTGAGAGATGTTGCCCCCCCCAAAAAAAAATCAATACAGAAAAAACCGAGATACCTACCAAATTAAACATCTATTATAAAATGTGATGAAACAAGCACAACAATCCCAGAGATACCCACAAGTCAACTCAAGAAAGTTCATAAGGATAACAATCTGACAGAATCCGAGGTAGAAGACAATATTCTTTCTGAGATTTGCTAACAAGGAATCAGCAGGAGACGCTAAACAGATTGGAAAGACAAATAAAAAAGATACGTCACAACTTTAACTTGAGTTTTGGAAGGAAGAAGAAAGGGAAATGAAGGACAGAATCGGTTCACTGGAGGAAAAGGGTACTTACCACAGGAAACCTACACCTCTTACACAAGTAAGCTTAACTAACAACAACATCTTCTGACCTCAAGCAACCCAAACATCTTGTGAATTTACAGTGAGAGGAGAAGGAGAAAATGAGTGTGCTGGATTATGCCACAGATCTGATGCCTCAATCATTAAAGCTATGAAAAGATAGGGACATCCATTTGGAGAGAGCACACAGATCTCCGACTGATAAACCAAGCACCTCCAAGAATGGTGATCCTGAAATTCATAGACCATAGCACCAAGGAATGATTTCTACAAATTGTGCACAAGGAGATAGAGCGGTTTTTGAGCAGGACTACTCCCTGAAAGTCCAAACGAACCATTAAGAGGTAAGATGAGTGATCAAACAACTCCAAGAAATGAACATCAAAGCTGTCTCCATTCCCTGCCTAACTCGAATTTTACGGAAAATGAGATAAAGACTTCCCAATGAGAAAAGTACACACAAAAACATGGTTACATTGTTGAGGTGGACATAGAGAGACCTATTACTTTACCAGCATCTCTGATTTCCATGTCACACCATGATACTGCATTACCCATGAACACAGAAAGACAACATTCAAATGATAAATTAAGAGGATTACTTTATTAAAATAACCTGCTTGATTTGTAAATTCAGGTATTGATTGAAAAAGAAAAAATTACTCCATGCTCATTTTGAAAAAAATAATTGTTTAAAAACCTATGTGGTTAGTACAGGTGGCAGTGATATAAGTCTAATCCTTATGAAAGAATGTTCACAACCTATTCAGTTTTAATGCAGGTTGCACTCTAGACTTTTAGTAATAAATAATGATAACTTATTCACATATCACTTTACTAAAACAATATCAAAAATGTTTAACAAATAAGCAAACCAGACAAAGCAAAAAATAAGAACAAATAAATAGAACTAAAACCAAAAAAGACAGTATCCAAGAATTTAACGTCACTAGAAGTGATTATATACCGCTTATCTGACATCAGGTTGGGGATTCATGCCCATCCCAGTGCTCATTGGGCATAAAGGCCTGGGGAAACACCCTGGACAGGTCACCATTCCATCACAAGACTAAAGCAGTTCAGTGCATGTGGACAACATTTTACTGAAAGAAACGTTTCATCACTCATACAGCAGACATCTTCAGTCTGAGATGACTGGAGGCACCCCCGCCCTTATAAACAATACAGTTGCATAAGGACTGAAGCCAAGCATGATTTCATAGGAAGTTAGCCATTGACTGGTCTTTCAGTGGTAATGTGTACAGAGGATTGGGGAATCGTTGCAATCACAGTATTGTAAATTGGCAACAGATTAATTCTTATAACCCCCTCAGTACACGAACGGTCGTTACCTCTGTACATAGTTGGCCTGTTTCACTCCCTGTTCAAATCGGCGTTCCTCCCTATCTAGATGTGCACATCCTCATTGAAAGAGTGGCTACTGGCCTGTAGATGGGTGTAGACTGCCGTGTCCTGACCTGACCCCTGCTCCATTTCAAAGATACATTTGGCGGATCCTTCACTGAGAATCCCTTTTGTAGAATCATTTTAGTATCATTTTTTCATCAGTTGTCTTTTTTATTAAATTGATGCATGATCATTGTGTCCTTGTTGAAATAAAGAGATTTGATTGCAAACTGAACAAAGACCAAGCACTTGAAATTATACGGTTACAGAACGCGCTAAAAAAAACCAGACCAAGTCACGTACACATGTAGCGGAAGACATGTTGAAGCCAACTCAGCAAACTACTTGAGTTGACTTTAAGTTTGTTTGTATGGAGACGGTCCTGATTTGTTAACCCAAACCAGCGTTAAAACAAGTGTAAAGAATCAATCGACCGATCGATAACTCAACGTTTTCAGCAACCCACAGGGACGAACACGTACAGAACACGTCTGCAAACACTTAATTCTCCTAACTGCGATGGTGTGATGATGTAAGTCGATCACAGTGCCAAGGCCACACCGTTCAGAACTCAATGATCATCTGGTGTTGAGTAAAATAGATTACATCAATAACCACAGACCATAACAGCAGAGCTCAGTCGGTGGAAACAAGTAAGATTAAATGATCTACACGTCTGTCAAAATGGTAAACACATGTCAACAAAACCGTAAAAGCAGTAGTATTAGCCGGGCGACCTGCTCTAATGTGACATGGTTGAGGTCTCCATCTTGTGAATTATGCAAAAGCAATGAAGTTTGCATCTCTGTCACCACACGTGAGATTTCTCAGCAAGTGTAAGGAAGCAGAAGTCTGGCAGAATCCAACATAATCCACATCTTCAACGCAAGTAGACCATCTAAACAGTTAATTTGGGACCATTTCAAGTCTTGGGGAACCAGAATTCAACTCAAAAGTAAAAGCCGAGAGAGACATTGACAAGAAAAGGAAAGGCAACAAACATAAAGAGCGAATGATTTAGAAACAGTTCAACGGACAACACAAGACCAGATGAAAAAAACAACAAGAGGTCGACTCACCTTTAGGCTTGGTACGAGGCTCACGGCAAAGAACAAATACTCGAATGAGGCAGAGTTGAGGAACAGTTCAAAAAATAACGACAACTTTTCTTTTCAAATTCAACGACCGCACACTGCGTTTACAATGGTAGTAGTGTAAAGATCCTCCATCGTCCTCGGTTACTTCTCTCCTCTTAACTGTCCCTGCAGGAGTATGGCGGCGCCGCTTCCCCCTCCTTGTTGATCTATATGCTGGTTGGCAACTCCCGCTCCTGTGTCAGCGAGGAACAACACGTGCGGCGTGCCACGCCCCTCCCCCTCCAGCACCACCGCCACGACCTCACTACTTCACGTGCTGTACCCCGTGCTGCCATTGGCCTTTATGCAGGGAAGCCTCCGCTCATTGGCTTGAGTTTCAACCAATCGGCGGCTTCCGTGTTTGTGATTGTGTGGTTGAGATACGTTGCAAGCCACGCCCCCACGCCTCCCCGACACGTGTTGGTCGTGCGCTAACCTGTGTACGGGCGAGGACGGGTACAGCACGCGGCGTGGCTGTCTGTTACAAGTCTGTGTCTCAGCACGCGGGAGAGGTTTGGAGGGGGCGGGGTAAGTGTCAGGCTTTTTTTATATTTGGCCAATCAGGAGGCTTGGAAATCATCCGTCAGTCATAAACTTGATGGGTTGGGATTGGTGTCGACGCGTCCAGGCTCCAGCGCCATGTTGGCCTGCAGCTACCGATAAGGTAGAAATGGCCATGTGGCATGTCAGCCTCATCTCAGGCTCTACGTCACTGGAAATGTCGTCCTTCTCTGAGCACGTTTTCAGAAAGCTCACGGGTGTGGACGATACTGTGCAGCACCACCGGAAATCTTGAGGGGCAGCTAAAGGTTCATGTAAAAAAGCAGTTTTTTTTTAAAAATGTGCGAGTTGGTGAGAGTTTTGAATATATGTTAGGTGGTCACAGGTATACATCACGACCTCCCATGTTGTTGTTGGGAACTGATCACTGACACTGATCACAAAAAGATCAATCTGTTCAACTTGATTATGAGTCAAACCGAGTTGAACTGATTCACCTTTTTTTGTTATTTCCTTACCTGGATTATTGAACATGCATCAAGACATTTTGACACAGATCCACCCTGTGGTAGGTGTATTGCTTATCATCCATCCATCCATTATTAACCGTTTATCCGAAGTCGGGTCGTGGAGTCATGCTGAAACCATGACTGCTCCAGTGTCTTGCTCAACGTCACCTCGACACGCTTTCCGCAGGTGTCGCTGCTCAAACCAGCAATCTTACCAGACGGCTCCCTACAGTGTATGGAGAACTAAAACTGCCAAATTCAACAATAACGAAGAAGATGACTCAATAAATACTTGAATGTGGCATGGGGGCATGTCTCAGGAGGTAGAGTGGGTCGTCGAGTAATTGGAAGGTCGCTGGTTCGATCCCCAGCTCCTTCAGAATATGTGTTGAAGTGTCCTTGAGCTAGACACTGAACCCCTAACTACACTCTAGTTGCTGCACCCATACAACAGGATGTGTTAAATGCAGAGGACACATTTCATTGTGGGATTACGATGACCAAATATTTTCCATTAAATGCACCTAAATGGAGTCCTTCTCCAGTCTGCAGACCCACCCTACTACACTTGGCTGTTTGGTCCAGTCCACTTCTGCTGGTCAACAACCAGTGGTCTGCCAACAGACCGTCTTGGCTGCATGACCCCCTCCAAAATAAATCATTACAACAACAGAACCTAGAGATGAGAACTACTCAGGGTATTATGGGAGGGAAACATTTTAGCTAAAAATCACAATTGTTTACATGCTAACATCGGCACCAGAATAAGATTATTTTACTACCATGTGAATTATATGCACCAGAATAAAAGTGTGTGTGTGTACACACACACACACACACACACACACACATACAGCTAAAATCTAGAATAAAAACAATTTTACAAATACTTATGTATATATGTGTCCTATGTAATGTGTGTGATGGGTAATCTAATAGAATAAAAGGTGAAAATAAGACACCGGGTTGCTCATTTTGCCCAGGCAAACTCACGTCAACTCGACTTTCAAACTCTTTATAAAGGTATCCACATCAACATACCCACTTCTGAGGATCTGCATCCTCAAAGTGTACTTGTAGAATCAACCTCACACAACAGCTCTTGTTTACATAAGAGTCCATATTGATTGAAATTATTCCTTAAGTTGTGTTTGTTTCAGAGACTCGGGTTCGTTAATAATTCAATCTGAAAATCTCGATGGGGGAAGATTTCACAGCATGGGCGGCGATAGGCTAAGTAGAGACATCGAGCTTTGGAGGCAATGTTACATAACCAGACTGCAGCAGAATAGGAGCTAATTGCCTTGTTCATTTCAAGAGGTGCAACCGACTACTGCACGTGCTGTTTGTCCATAAATGTGAGCTCTGTGATGTAGGTTTTTATTGAAAGTGATCTGTTGTATTGTATGTTTTAATGTACCTGCCCAGAGACAGCAGATGGAGACCAGCCTTTCAGGCTAATTCTGACACATTTATAGTTGTTTTAACAGGCCTTTCCCCTACCAAATAAACTAATACATGAAATCTCAAAACTTGAACTTTTACCGTACTGTTGCATTTTTGATCAACCCAGTTTGAACAAATACAAGAAAAGAGATAGAGGCTGGCTTGGTGAGGAGAGGTGCAAGATTTGGGAATTAGAGGGGATTTGGCAGTGTCAGAGATTGCAGAAACTAATCTGGGAGGAGAGAGTCCATGGGAGATGCCACAGAATAAAGCATTAACTGCTAGGCTTAAATCCAGTTGAGGCAAACAAAAAAACACTGTGAGTCTTCTTTCTAAGGCCATAATCTCCCTCCAAACAAAAATGGTTGTAAGGGGTTGCCAACTTACATTATATCTAAAAACGATTTTCAGCTCCCGTGGCAATAAGCACTTATTGCCATGGGAGCTGACCAGTATTACTCCAATTCTTGCAACAGATCTCTCAATTACACCTATGCTCAGTTGTTTCATATCCATATTAGACTGCTATTTGCAAATAGTTAATATACCATAACAACGAAAACACACTTTTAAGTTTCCTGATTCTCCATCTGTGGAGCTGTTCAGTTCTGTCAGGATCCATCATTCTTACAAGCTGAAATGAGTTGTGCACTGTACTTACCTTCTTACCAAAAGAAGCTACACATTGACAGAAACTAGAGATCCAATTAACTTGGTAACCTAAAGAGAAGTTTACACAGGACAAATGGTTAACCCTGTTAAAAAGGGGACATTCAGAAATGCACATATTTAGACTCCCTGTGGGCAAAGGGTATAGTAGACCATGGACGGCTGTTGTCTCAGTTATGCAGAACTGTGCCAAATGGAGTAGAGGGGGTCAGTAACCTGATGAATTTTACACCTCCATGTACAACTGTGTCACAAAACATAGAGGGGGTTGCTTTTGAGACCCCATTCAAGCTTGGAAACAACTCTGACATTGTTTGCATTTCCCACTTCATGTGGAATCAGTCAGGGTACCTACATGTTTTCTGATCCATGTTTACCTCCCAATGACCCATGAAGCTTCCAGAGGTAAGCTATCATTCCATGCATGCAATGTCTATAGCCTAGAAGGTAAATACATTCTAAAATCAGTACAAGTGTCTAAACTAATTTAGCCTTGAATCAATCATCAATTGCTTAATTGAAAATTATGTATTTTGCCGCAAAATAAAACTGCTCAAACATATGATGACATATTTATTAGCCTTTTTCATCAATAAGATTGCCTAACTCGGGCAAAAACACAACACAAACCAACCAAGACTGGAGTATGTCCTCATTAAAAACCAAAAGTACTAGTACATTGTATATCGATTCCTTTACAAATACTTCTCATTTCAAATGAGGACTATAAAAGATATTCACAAAAAAACAGTGCCATCATGCAAATTCATTAAAGTTCTTTTCTTTGATTTGTCCAAGATTCCTGTTGACACCGTGTTCATCCTTTTGCTTCTAACTTCAAGTTTGCTTGCACTGTATTTATCAGGTCACTGAAATCCTCCATGATTATTTGACTACATTTCACTAGCATCCAAGCCAGGGATCTGGTCTCTGTGTCCTCGCAATGAAGGAAATCTTCCTGGCCATTTCAGCATGATAGATACGCCTGCAGTTCTCATAGCTCTTTCTCTGTCTCTCTCTGCAGGGCTTCTCATAGTAGCGCTTGCGCTTCACAGTGTCAATGATCCCGTCCTGAGTCAAGACCCTGGAATAAGCAGAAAAATGTAAATCCATTAAGTGACTAGGACCAAGTTAGTTCCATATCAACTTGGCAAAATTGTATATGGAATTTAGATGGCCAACTAATTCATACTGTTGAAGCTTTTACTCAAAGTTTCCATATATATTGAAAACAGTAATGTTAATGGGTGTAGGTGTACAATTATCATTTGAATAATTAATTTTGGGCAAAAGTTGCTTTCTAAATACCATCTTTTGAAGGCTTTGGGGTGATGAAGAAGGATAGGATAAGGAACGAGTATATTAGAGGGACAGTGCAGGTTGGAAGGTTTGGACAAAGCAAGAGAGGTAAGGTTGAGATGGTTTGGACATGTGCAGAGGAGAGACGCTAGGTAAAGTAGGAGAATGATGCTGAATATGGCGCTGTCAGGCAAGACAATAAGAGGAAAACCAAGGGAGGGGGATCATGGATGTGGTGAAGGAGGACATGTAGATGGTTGGTGTGACAGAGGAAGATGCCGAGGACAGGAAGAGATGGATGAGCCACTGTTGCGACCCTTAACGGGGAATGCCGATAGCAGCAGTGCATCATATAGTGTCGTTACTAAAATCTCAACCCCAATACCCTCCGGTCTATATTTATATTCTTTTATATCTGTAACCGAAGGCCTAAATCTATAAAGCTGAATATCAACAACACCCTCAAACAGTGTGAACACAAACAGCAGACGTGTTTGTGACATTGACGGAGCCGAGGAGTAGTTAGCTAACGTTTGCTAGCTTGGTCGTCCTTTGGTTTAAACTCGAGTTGTAATGTGAAAGACAAATCAACATAATAACAAATCGTATACATAGCATCATTAAATAACGTTTTTCACCTGTTCAGGGTCTTATATGCTGCGTCGACATTCCCTTCATGAACCATCACTGTCCGCGCAATGAAGCGAAGATGGTTAGCCATATTGAGAACACGGTGCACCCGGATCTATCCTCCGTGTAGATACACAGATCGACACTGTTCTGTTGGGCGAGGGACGCTACTTAAAATGAAAACTAGGCGACGCCTGGGAGAAACCCCCCCCCCAGCACTCGCCTTTTCCTGCAGTACTGACAGTTTGCATGATCGTATTATGTTCCGCGAAATGCACACATTCACCTGGATTCAATTTACCGCTGTTCCCGTACGGAACTCATTCACATGGACCTAAACGTCCCCCCCCCTCCACTGTCTCCCAGATCAGACGCATGTGGATGCAGCATGTGATGAGCGTGTTAGCCAAGTTGCCAATAGCTCGTGTTTACAATGCGTGACTTTTGACCCGGCTTGCCAAACCCGCTCCCATGTGGTCAAACCGAGTTGGATGAACAAGTTAATGAATAAGAAAAGCAAGTAAATAGATAAACTGACTCTTATTTGTAGACCACTGGAACAAATGAACAGAGACACTGGGGTGATAGAAGGCACACAGGGGGAAAATAACACTCCAAAATATTTGCGAAACTTAACCTGTTGTCCTGGTGGCGGGGACAGGCCGTCCAATGTTCCCTTTTCGATAGAGGCAATCACTTTTTTTCTGTATGTTCCTCGTCTGTATCTGGTAATCTCGTATTCTCTGACAGATAATTGCGCTCACTGAGGTCAGCCAACGGTGAGCTTCAGGTATTCAGGTAACGAGAGAAGAGGTTATTTGTCCATGATTTTGGACGTATTGGGAGTAATTCCCTGAAATTGGGGTACACGGAACCAAAAGAGGGACGGACTCTCACGTAACCTGCATAGATACTACTGTCGCAGATCTGATAATTTTGTTGATTGGTTGTTTCTGAAAGCACAACTGACCAGACGAGAGAGGGGAGA
>OMLC01029145.1:1194-13594 GCA_900302585.1 Regalecus glesne
GTAGTATGTTTACTTACAACAGCATGGTCAGTACGACAGGTATTTTTTACACGAACCACCCCCCCTCTAAAGTTGAATCTGGACATTTTGCCTAGATGCCTCTGTTTCACCTGGCTGCATATCTCTGAACCGTGCTAATCACTTTCCCTTTCCCTTACACGTATGCTGCAGTATACACATTCGGATGAGCCTTACTTGCTTACACTACGAGCTATAGGAATTATTCCTATAGCTACACCTTTGAGTAAGCAGCGCCTACGGCGCTCAGCCCACGACTCCCTGTAAACCCTTTTACCACACCGACACTGAGGAGAGTGACAGGAGAGTGTGTTTGTTCATGGGTGTTTAGAAAAGGGGGGATTTCAAGAAGATAATGTTGATACCTATGTATGGTGGGCTGTACACAACAGAGAATCCTCCACTCCGTTCAACCCCACCCCCCCCGCATGGCAATCATTAAAATGATTTATTTAACTATTGGCCCAAGGCTGAGAGATTAGTGTGACAGGCCTATTTTATAATTCATCCCCCCACCGCCAGGGGAAGTGCAATTCAGGCAGATGACACACATAGAGAGGGGGAGCTGGGAGCCTCAGCCCTGATGCGGATCAAGAGGAAAGGAGGGGGGCCTAAACTGCCGACGGTTGCACATCTTTCTCTGTCTACAGATTAAAAGAGAGGGGAGGACGTCTAGTCTGGAGAGGAGAGTGCACGGGAACATTTATTTTTCTACAAGTCCACATCAGTCATCGAGACACAGAGGGACAGTTTAGGAGGTGTACACTGTGTATGTCTGCGTGTGTGTGTTGGAACATGTGAGCCTATGAGTTTGTCCATGTGTGTAGTATTAGCGCGAGTAGGCAGGGTTGTGTTTTTAGGAAAGAAAATCATGAATGGTTTTGTTGTGTGTGAATGTTTTCAACCGGTGTTTTAAATAGAGAGAACAAAATAGACAAAGAGAGACAGACTGACTGAGTTGTGAGTACATATGTGTGCATGTGTATAGGTGTATGTACATTTGAGTGTTTATGAGTGTGAAAACACACCCACACCCACACAATGATGATCCTGTATACAAACATCTGAGGATGTGTGTGTTCATGTATACACTTGTGTGTGTTTGTCCCACAAAACACACAGCCAAATCTTTGCAAGCATATTGGGAACTGTTGTGGTGCACAGCAGCACAGATGCTTTTTACATGACCCTTTATCTACAAAAGGGAGGGAGAATCACAATGGGGTTACAGCCACAGGGGTGCTACAAAGGGAGCTATGCTATCTGGAACAACTTCAAAATAGCTATTCTTGTCATTCCTTATGGATCTGACTGTTTTGATCTGGCAGCTGCAGATCAGATACAAGGTGTGTGTTTGTATGTGTACATATGTTTGTGTATAAATGTGTGTATGCACACACATGTTTGGATAAGTCACAGAAAAACCAACTTATTGTACCTCCTGATTAGGCAGAAAAAGGAAGGGTATTTAATGTGTGTGTACTTGTGTTTATGTGTGGCCATATATATATGTGGATGTGTATATTGGTGGCAGGGATGAGTGTGAAAGTGCCTCAGGCCAACCATATCTGTTTATCATTCCTTAAAAATCCATAGGGGGAGGAACAACATCAATCAGCCAGCACCTGGAACATGCTGTAAGCAGTCACCGAGGTAGGAGTCCTTTTGTATGATTATATCAGTGAATAGATTGGCTAGAGAGTGTCCCAGAAGTTAACCGTAAATATATGTAATGTATTTGTGAGTACACACAAACATGGGTGTTTGAATGCATCGACCTTTGTGAACATCCGTCCGTGTTTACATCTGAATTTTGAGTAAGAGCCCTCCCAGAGTGCGTGTATACTCTGCATCACCCAAACGAGACATAGTTGTGGCTGAAAGAAACACATCGGATCTTTCCCCACACCCAAACAGTTGAGCTCCCCCCACCACACACACACACACACACACACACACACACACACACACACACACACACACACACACACACGTCTCTCTAGACTACAGTGTATTTCTTACTTGTATGATGCTGCTGGTTGGGTGGATTTAGTTCTCCTATGTAGCTGAATGTTAGCAGGTGGTGCTCTGGTCCTTCATATTCGGGGATAAACCCCCTGCAGTTCCTCCCTCTCTGCAATATTAAGTTTTCAATATCAACTATTTACACTTGAATATGGCTTCTCATACAGGATTTGCCAATGTAGAGCAGATGCAATGAAAAGCATCTGCAAGCATTTGTATACTCTTCTTTGATTAATCAAAGCAGTAGCAGAGGAACAATACTATTGTAATAGATGTCATAGTGCAACTGATGCCATCTTGCCTTCTGTTATTTACCACATTCTTTAGTTTTACAGACCATGTCAAATTTTGATCATAAACAATCTCACAATGTTCCTCATTACAGCGGAGTTAAACAGTGAGGGAGTTAAACGCAGTATAGTGGCATTTGGAGGTAGGCATTTAGCTTTGCCCTTGAAAATAGAGGTGATCATTAGTGCATCACAAAAAAAAAATACTACTACGGATTACTATGACCACTACAGCACCTTGTTTTAAAAGGCTCTGGACGAGTTGAAAAACACTTAATATGAGCTAGGAGGAATATTAAACCGTACAAATGAAGTGTTTGAATTTTCAAGGGAAACATAGCAGTCTAAAGGTTTTACATAGACAAGGGAGGACTAGCTTAAGGCAGCACAACTTTATGGAGAAGGATGGCTGTCAGAAGAGAGGAAAACGATCATAGAACATTTATCGACAGAAGGATGCAGCAAGGCTTGCCATGGCAAGTCTACCGAAGTCAGAAGAAGATTCAAGAATGTGCACAGAGGAAGGAACTTGGGGGGAGAAAGCTATGGATTATATAGGCTATGGTGAGCTACCGTCAGCCCAACACCTTGGTCACTGGTTAGGTGAGAACCAAGTTGTGCTTTATGTCCAAATAAGAGGCCTTATTCATTTTTAATTGCACATACATACAACCACATTTTTTCTCTGCATTTAACCCATCCTATTGTATAGCAACAGTGAGCGCCTGCAGTACCCAGGAGCTAATTCCTGTTCTTTTTCCCATTTCCTTACTCAGGGGCACAGGCAGGAATACTAACTCTAACATGCATTTCTTTTTGATGGTGGAGGGAAAAAAATTGAAGCACCTGCAGAAAACCCCCACAGACATGGGGAGAACATGCAAACTCCACAGAAAGAAACTAGGATGGTATTTGAACCCAAGACCTTCTTGCTGTGAGGCAACAGTTCTAGGCACTAAAACATTCTACAAGAATGCAGACCAAGTCTTTCCTTAGGACAAATATGGTGACATCACGAGTGGAGGTTTTAACATCAAATGAGAGTAAGCAGACTGAATTTAATACATCATCTGATTGGTGGACCTGCAACAGCACTAGTTTTGTCCATGGGAGTGGTTCTATTTTTATGGATAATAATTCTCTATTGGCTTCATCAGATTATTATCGCCAGTGCTCACTGAAGCATTTGGATGTTAAGTGTGATACAGCAAGGACCAAGATTGGCACCTCTTATTCCGAGTCCATGGGCCTCTCCCTGTAAAATCTGCCTTTATGCATCCTCAGTAACCCAGGTAGGTAAATCTGAATCAGAGGCCCACATCCTGCTTATGAATGGTCATGGCACTCTGCATTATCAAATCGATTATTGTTTTTAGTGATATGCCACTATATTGTAGATAAGGGTGGGGATACCTGCAATCATCTTAGACTGAAGACATTATTTAGATACATGATGAAAAGTTAAACAAAATAAACATGTCCAGATGAACCAATTAAAGTTTCTGTGACCAGTAAATTATGGTTCTTCCCATTGAGATCATGAGTGTATATCTCACTCAGGTTGAGTAGTGTTGGAGTTTAGGGGCTCTACTCATGAGTGAGAATGAAAGTTACTCTGAGACTGACAGTTAGATGTTCAACAGGTGCAGTAGCTGCAGAGATGCATGGGCTATATCAGACTGATGTGCTTAAGAGGAAGTTGAGACATGATGCACGCCTCTCAATTTATGGTCTAACTTTCAGCTACGGTCAGCAATGACCAAAAGAGTGAAATTGCAGATAGGAGATGCAGAGAAAAGTATTACCTCCTGGTAGAAATCCTGTAGGATTTCAAAATAGAGCTGCTACTCTTCTGAGGTTGTTTTGGCATCTTGTAGGGTTACAGCCAAGGCACTGCCCTTTAGGGGATAGAGTGCATCACCAACTAGGAAGAGATCCTGAGGTATATTTAAGATTTTCCGGGGGATTATACACCAACCTGCACTGGGAACACCTGGGGATTACACCTGGGGGGGAAGCTGCAAAGGGGAAGGATGTTCGGGTTGTTCTTCTGGCCCACCTTGATTCTGGCCTGCACAAGCAGATTCACGTAGAGAATAAATAGAAAGAATAGAGAGAAAAGAAGAGGAAGTATTTAGAAACACAGCCACCTAGGAGTCTAACAAAGCAACACTCAACTAGGGTCAGATCAAGTTTTGTGGTCAATGCTGCTGTTTTGGGTGAATTTTGTTGAGCTCATTGTCATATGGGAGGAGGCTATCAATGAAGCTCATGCAGCTATTCTGAATTAACAGGGCTAGCTGTGCAATGTGGATGGAAAGCTAGAGCATGCCTTGTAGAGGCAGAGTCATTCCTAAGTGTACTAAAAAAACAAAGCCTGAAATAAACATGAATTGTAAATGGACTTGCAACTATGGTTTCGATTTTATTTAGTGTCTATACACATTCCCTGCAGATCTTAACACTGTTGCCTCACAGCAAGGAGGTCCTGGGTTTGAATCCAAGGACCTCCCAAGTCCTAGGTCCTTTTTTATGTGGAGTTTACATGTTCTCATTGTGTCTGCATGGGTTTCCTCAGGGTTTTCGAGTCCCCCCCCCACCATCAAAAGGGCAAGCATGTTAGGGTTGATACAATTTCATCACACTTGCACAATGACAATAACGTTCTTGAATCGGGAATAGGAAAAAGAACTGGAGTTATTCTGCAGGTGTTGCAGCTGCACACTGCTCCTATATAGGAGGGTGGATTAAATGCAAAAGATAAATTTCATTGTAAAATTCATCATCCTTCTTTCTCCCACTACCTCCACAGTGTTGAGGGGGCATCCCTGGACGGAGCTAGCTTTCCTAGTCAGTTTGTTAAGTCTCTTCCCATCTGCAGCTGAGATGCTGCTGCCTATTCCATTGTAAAAATACGACAGTATAAAGTGGCTTTCTTCTTCGACTATGGAGTCTCATAGCTCCATTCCCACTTCCTTCAAAACAGGTAATAAAGGACCAACCTTGACACACAATCGCTTTCATTTTGAAAACATTGTTGTAATTGGACTTTAGCATTTTTGTGAGGAAAGATTTTTTTTCTCATATTCATGATCAATTCGCCTGCGAGCTAGTGGCAGCAGGTGTCATAAAGCCACTAAAGAAAATGAAAAGTACACACGAGAATTGAAATGTATAGCAGATTGCAAAGAATTTGAAAAAAAAACAAAAAAAACCAACGAAAAATGACGCAGGTCCTCCTAAGTCCAGGTCCACCCTCACAGCTTGGGGCCTAATCATAACATGTAAAAATGTTCACCCATAAAGCATAGTGAAACATGTGGAAAGGGGCCAGAGTAGCTTAGATGTAGAGAACATGCTTCAGGTAGTGATGAGCCTTAGGCTGCAGGTTTGATCCCACTGCAGGGCATCAGGAAGGGTACAGTGGGTTTGAACTTGCTGCCTCTAGCTCATCAGTTTCCAAGGTGCGCACTCTACTATTGAGCTACCACACCCCCGAAATGAATGTAAGCAAATTGGCCGCTTGGTGAATTACTTGCCAGTGCGGCTTTGCTGTATGCACATTTTTATGGAACCATATAAATGAGACAAGTGGCTATGGATTATATGTCATATTGGGTACCTGCTGTAAACCCAAATGCATATATTTAGACCCGAGTTAACAATGGGATGGTATACATCGTGTCTGCCAAGTGGTGTCCTCAGGTCAAAAAGAGCTTAACAGCAGTAAAAGACACCCCAAATTCATTTGTTTCTACAGAATGAGATTCAATGAGTTTCTCTGGAGTGACCTTAGCATTACTAAAAGTGAAACATAGCTCTTTCTATACTTTATAAAGGCTGTACAGTGGCTATGACGATTGCCTCAGGCCTTTTCTGACCCTGCAGTTATGAGCTTAACTATAAAGCAAAGCAAAGAACCCGAGGTCACGTTTTCTTCATATCTTATACTCTCTCTCCTTGTCTCCCGTCCTCACCTACAAATATATGTATACACACACACACACATGCTCCATTAACTAACCCTCTCATTCTCTCCAATCTGCATGCGTGCGCGCACACACACACACACACACACACACACACATACACACACACACAAAAAGTTCCCTGTGATTATCATGATAGTATTCTCCGTTCTCTGAAGGCTGTGATAGCTCAATAGTAGAGCACAGGCTTTGAGAACTGATAAGCCAGAGGGTTTGAACTTACTGCAGAGCATCAGGAAGGGCATGAGTTATCCCTTACATTCCACCTAAGTCCACCTTCACCCCCACAATGTGTTTTTTTATTAAGGGGGCTACAATAGTCAAGACAAATTTATTTGTATAGCCCATTATCACAAATTAATAATTTGCCTCAGTGGACTTTACACTAACACAACATCCTGTCATTAGACCCTCACATCGGATAAGGAACAACTCCCTCAAAAACCCCTTTAACAGGGAGAAAAATAGGAAGAAACCTCAGGGAGGATCACCAGAGGAGGATCTCTCCCCCAAGATGGACAGCTGAGCAATGGATGATATGTACACAGAATAAGAGAATATTTACAGCACACAACATGATCAGGATAACTGAATTATAATTGAGTTACAAAAGGTAAAACAGAAATAATAATGATAATTTCCTTCATAGTGAAGGTACTAATCAATGAACATCTAAAATGTAAACAGGCCAGATCAAGACACTAGGCCAAGATTCATCATGTTCCCAATGTGGACAAATGGACACATAGATGAGGGTCCTTATTAGAGGTGGGAATAGCCGTAGGCAGCAACAGTCCAAGTATCATAGTCTGGGCAACCACGGTGCCACCTATTACACAGAATGTGTGTGTTATCCCACACAAAATAAAAACTGGCTAGCAGTATGTGCCCAGCAAGCTGGCGAAGTGCAAAAGTTTCGGTGGCTAACGACGCACATCCCACCTATACTTGGAACATGCAAGTGTAGAAGAGGAAGCCAGCCAGGACCACCCTGGAGATGAATCAAGGGATGCGTCTTGTAATCAACATGACTGAAGGGTTGATCACAATGTTACATGACAATGTTTTCACCTCATAGGAACTCAGGCAGCAGCTCCTGAGAGAGGGGGATGACCATGATTGACACAGTTAAGAATCAACAAGCCTGAGCTCCACACTAAACTTGCAACAAAAGGGAAAAAGGACATGTTATCCATGTTAGTTTTCAACTCCACCACCACTCTTTTGTTTCCACTGCCTGAGTAGGGAGAAGAATGTGGCTCTCATGAGCACAGTGCACGAGAATGTTGAGGTAAGCAGTCGTAAGACCTCACCATCACTGAATATAGTCGAAACAAAGGAGAGGCTCGCAGTATGGGTGAGGTGACTGGAACTTCCCCTGCTCAGCTGTAAGAGGATGACAGCCTGCTGGTCCCTGGTCATCTTTCACAACATCATTGATCCTCTTACGAGGCTTTCGTCATCGGGAGTGAGATCAACGCTACCTGGATGGCTGACAAGTGTAACAAGGGAAGGGTGTTTCTGTAGTATTTGGGGGAGGCACTTGTAAATCCCCACACACAAAGATGGGGGTACCTCCCTGCACAGCGGCCTTTGTATCCCTTTTAAAAGCTGTTCAGTGGGCTGAATCTGGTCCTAATCCACCTGAGATCATCATGGACAAAGGAATGTCAGACACTAACATGTCAGAAGCAAAAGAGAGAGGTGCCATTTCTGGACTGTGAAACAAATACAGTGTGCTGCAAGTATGATAATTACATCTCTAAATTCGAGAACATTCAGGATGAACTTAATTGACATTTTGCAAGCGCAACAAAATTACAACCGTGTCGGAACATAAATAACATGCTTGCAGACTTGCACAGCATCATGTTTGTGCTGAAATAAGAAACACTTAGTCATGTGTGTGGTGCTCACGCACTTCCAAAAGTACAAGTTTAAAAATGATGTTGATGTTTTCTTTCAGTAAACTGCATTGAAAACGTTAAGCTCGTCACACGCAGCACCATGGACCAGTGGTTAGCACTGTCGCCTCATAGCAAGAAGGTCTGGGGTCAAGCCTGTGGTCGTCCCAGGTCCTTTATGTGTGCAGTCGGATTGTTCTCCCCGTGTCTGTGTGGGATTCCTCTGGGTTCTCTGGTTTCCTCCCATCATCAAAAATAGATGCATGTTAGGGTTAACACTCCTGCCTGTGCCCCTGAGCAAGGTAATAAAAAAAGAACTGGAGTTGGGCACTACAACTGCTCACTGTTCCTAAACCATAGTATGGGTTGAATACAGAGAACAGGCTCATTGTAACCCATCCTATTGCATAGGAGCAGTGAGCAGCTGCAGCACCCCGGAATCAACTCTGGTTCTTTACCCTACTGCCTTGCTCAGGGCCACAGGCAGGACTATTAACCCTAACATGCATGTCTTTATGATGGTGGGAGCAAACTGGAGCACCCAAAGGAAACCGATGCAGACACGGGGAAAACCTGGGGATTTGAACCCAGGACCTTCTTGCTAAGCAGCAACAGTGCTAACCACTGGACCACCCTGGTGCATAATGGGATATTTTACATTACAGCTGTGTGATACACAACAATAACTCTGCACATCAGAGATCATTGTTAAGAGAAGTTACACAGGATGTTGAGTGCCCCTGAGCCTGGATAGCTGGCTTTATCAGTTGCATTTCGTGTTCTCGCCAGCCAACGTGTTGACGTTGCATCAAAGACACATTTTCCACATGCTTTGTTGTTTTCAATGAATACTGTCTAAAATGTACAATCACTTAGGAAGAATTGGCTCAGTGTTACATCACATGATGAAACACAGCAAGGCCTTGCACATTTACTCTAACGAGATTTCACCATCAGCGTCTCGGCAGAAGCAGATGAGAAAAAAGCAAAGGAGACTGTGGAAGCACCCTGTGGTGCTAATTGTTTTGCTTTGTGTGCCAAACCAGCCAACAAAAGATGAACGCCCTCCAAAATCTTTTAAAATGATTAATATTTTTAGCCAAAGTCAAAGCAAAAGTCCAAAGCTAAAATGAATAACTTGTAATGCAAATGAGCTAAAGTGAAAGGGGCTCTTTATTTGAAGTTGAACCTTTTGTTGTCAGCTTCAACTGTACTCTCTGTTTTTAAACCCAGCAAGGGACCTTTTATACATTGCAATAGGGAATTTGGATGTGAATAATTCAACAGACTAATCCACCATCGCTGATGCTTTGGTCTGTGTGGGCCTGCTGTTTGGAGCGATGCTGCAGCCTGATTGCAGACTACACACAGAGAGATTGAAAGAGAGATAGAGCCAGGGGTTAAAAAAATGAAGGTTAAATGAGTTGAGAAACTATATGAGAGAGGTCCATTTGACATGTTGCAATATGATTACGGTGATCTTTACATATTGAACTACACGGTCTTGTTGTAAGGCTGAATTGAGGCTAGTTTACGCACTGTCCAAGAATAGGTCCATTTACCATCCCTGTGACTACAATCGAATAGGAATTTCTCTGCAGTTTTGGTAGAGAAAGGCACAAAGGAAGGACAACCGTTTGCATCAATTCTAAAACTCTAAAAATATGTAAAAGCACACTTCCAGTTAGCACAACATAAAAATCATCATCAAACTTTGGAGGTATCACTGTTTTAAGAACCAACTCGTTCCATTGGTCTGTTTCAAGCTTGTAATGTGTCGCACAGGAGCCTTAATAGAGAAAGTGTGTGTGTGTGTGTAGGCCTGTGCGGGGTGATATGGATAGATCTGCTGTGTATGCAAGAGGAGAAAGAGACCCCATGCTGTCAATGCTCTCTGTTATCTCTGCCTGGTGTGGGCAGGCGTGTATTGAGTGTGTGTGTATGCCTGTGTGTGTATGGAAGATTTAGGGAGGGATGTGCTGTTTGTATGGTTGCTGTGGCCAGATACTATGGTGAAGACTGTTTCACGGTGTGGAGAGCCGTGACCTATGTCTGCAGGGGCCTGGGCCGGGGATGATGAAGCTCTGCAGGGCCTGAGCTGGAGCCCCAAACCACACAAGCAGACATGAGTGGGAGAACACATACATACATGCAGCTCTCACATACAACCCACACGTGTTCAAACACACAAAAACAAGAACAACTGTATTCATAAACTACAGAGACACCTAACCAAAAGAACACGCATCATGCACATATGCAGTATGCACGTTTTCAGAAATCTGCCCACTTTAAACAGTACGCCCAGTATATAGTCATGATCATTACAACAGGATAGCTCAGGGGATAGGACAGTCATCTAGATGATTGGTGGTTCGATTCCCAGTCACTTCAATTTCCCAAAATTGTTTGGGACAAGAAATGAAAATTAGGCTGGTGAATCAATATGGCATATCCATCCATTGACAACTGCTCATCTGATGTTGGGTCATGAGACCATGCTGGTGTCTATCCCAGCACGCACTGGGCAAACGGCAGAAAGAATACCCTGGACAGGTCGTCACTCCATCTCAGGGCAGATGTGGGAGACTAAGGCTGGATGCCCTTCCTGACATCTCTTGGTAGATTTGAACCCAATCCCTCAAACTCGATAGTTTTCGAAGTGTGAGTTCTATCCCAGAGATACTGTGTCTCCATTGATCTGCCACATTGACATTCTAAATGTTCATTAACATCCACTGTGGCTATAAAGGAGATCAGAATAATTATAATAATAATCATTATGATGTTAGCCATTCAAAACTGTATTTTCTGTACATTGGTTAACTGCAGCGAATGACCAGTGCGGAAAAATAAATCTAAATAATCTTTTTACACTTGGTAAAACCTGTCAAACAACCAACTTTTGTCTTTTGAGGGCATTGCTTCTCAGTAGAACTCAGCAGAGTGTTTAGCTCCTGCATTGTTTCCTGTAGCAGAGGGAAAGGGAGAGGTGGGTGATGGCGGTTGGAGTGTTGCTTGTTATCACACTGAGCATTATGCAAAAGCACAGTGAGTAGCATGGAAGATCAAAGATAAGGGCCATAGGGCACGCACATTAAGAGTCATAACGAGAACCCTCAGCTGTACACTGTTTAATTATTGAAACAAGAAACATCTTAGAGATTTTAAAGAGGCTCTTATGTCCTTCGGAGAAAAAAAACCTACTCCTGTGAAGACATAAAAGAGAAAGAGGAGAACTTTTTCTAATCCATTGATGAGGGTAGGATGGTTTCTTCAACATGAGTGTCTCGCTCCTGTCGGAGATCTCAAGGTTCACCCTTGTCAGCTTACAATGACTAGACTGTTTCTCGAGACCCCAGCTAAGACCATCACTTTAGGACAGCACTAGCATGTTTCATAATGTAAAACAACAACTGAATGCTAAAGGCACCAAAACATACCTGAATTGTTTCAGTCACAAAAGCTGAGGGAGACTGATATGACCTGCTTAAATTCTCAGAAGAATTCGAGAGGTTAGGGATAGCTCAGGAGGCTGGTATCCAGCGCTTTACCTGTGCCCCCATCGTCAGGGTTAGTGGTTGTGTCAGGAAGGATTATCTGACCTAAAATTATGCCAAACATCATGTGGATTTACAAGACCCTATCGGATCATTAGAGGCTCCATATGGGATCAGTCAAGGCCAGGGTTGACATTGGTGCTGTACCCTCACAGAGTACTGACAGAAACCGTAACATTTGCTGTGGTGACCCCTGAGAAATGGGGAAATAGTCAAAATAATTAAAAAAAATAGCTCAGGAGGTAAGGTGGTCATCTGGTAATTGGATGATTGGTGGCTAAATCTTCTGTTCATTCAGAAAGTGTGTCGAAGTGTCCTCGAGTAAGACACTGAACCCCTAACTGCTCAAGCCATGTGATGGAATGGCGACCTGTCCAGGGTGTTAACCCACCTTTCACCCAATGAGAGCTGAAATAGGCTCCAGCATGACTCTACAACCTTTGTAGATTGTACCTTAGGTACAATAGAGATGGCTGGCTCAGGAGGTAGACTGGGTCATCTCGTAATCCGAAGGTTATTGGTTTGATCTCTAGCTCTATTAGAAAGCATGTACAAATGTCCTTGAGCAAAAAACTGAACCCCTAACTGCTTCCCAGGCACTGCAGCTGCCTGAT
>OMLC01029187.1:1574-17048 GCA_900302585.1 Regalecus glesne
TGTTCAGCCTCATTTTCCTCCAACAAAGCAACAAACTGTCTGTGATTTAAAGCTCTCGCTCTGATGAAGTTAACTATTTTAGTGACAGCATCAACGACATGTTTCATTTTTAACACTGTCTTACACAACACTTCCTGATGTATGATACAATGCAAAAATGTCAATTTCTGATCAGGGTTCATTTCTGTCACTTTATCCTGCATTCTCTTTAAAAGTCCAATTAACCAAAGAACTCCAACCACTAGATATTGGAGTCAACAAGTCGTTCAAAGTTAAATTGCGAGCTACACGAAAGTGTTTGATGACAGATGGCGAACACACTTTTACCAGAACAGGGAGGCAATGCCGGGCGACTTATGCCACTATCTGCCAGTGGATTCTGGATGCCTGAGCTAAGGTATCAGTCTCAAGTGTCTTCCGAGCTTTCACGAAGGCTGGAAACATTCCTGAACAGCCCGGCAACAGCAACAAGACTAACTCGGAAAATGACAAGAGGAATCCGGGCATGATTGATGCTGAAATCTCGCCGCTGTTCCACTCCGACACCGAAAATAAATAATTTGAGGTATTTGAAGAGGAAAAACTCAAAAAAGCTGTGTGTATTGTTTTGTTGGCTATTTCAAATGTTACAACTGAACAATTTTGAGAGGTACTTTGAATGAGTTGAATAAAGTTCGACTTATCTAATACACCTTTTGTTTTGCTTATTGCGCCGTCATAGTCCTAATGTCTAGAGCTAAGGGAAGCAACATGAAACCCAAAACTCAGAATAAAAACGTAAAAAGGTTTCAGCTATTTATTCAGTGAATACAAACAAACAATATGACAGGCTTTAGACATAGGAGAACACAAAACCACTGGCCGTACAACAAAGCCGGGAAACCGCAGGGGAACGGCTGCGTTCGACGGTAAATAATAAAATTAACAGATCGAAAGCAGCTTCCCTAATTAATAACAAAAACAACCACAATTGTATGCTACAATGAAATAAGAAAACAACACTACCTAGCCTAACTTACCTGACAAAATTAAACAACAATTATGCCGTCAACCATTAACTAAACTAACAATGTACAAAGAACGAGTGAGTGTAAAGGAACACAAAAAATGCTACAAATAAAGTGATTGCCTGTTAAAAAAAATTAAAAAAAAATAAAAAAACAATTCAGTTTCACAAACTGAGAGAAATCACACGGGTAACAAAATCCCGCCCGCTGCGAGCAATGCCTCGAAACAGCCTTTGAAGATGCACAGGAATAAAGCGAAACGAAGATTGGCTTTTGGAAGATGACGTAGACCGCTGGGGAAGACTGAACACTAACTCCGTTTGGTCTCCCCGATGTACAAATCACTGCAGTCCTCCTGGCATTTAATAGTGTACTCTACATTACTCTGTGCCAGGGGACCTGATCCTTGGGGTGGACCAACTTTTGACAGTCTTAGTGAACCTCTGTAGCAGTCCATCTGTTTAGAAAAAAAAAAAAGAAAAAAAGAAATTTTAAAAAATGATCCCCTAATCAAGCCCGCAAGGGGAAATTTGGATTTCTCTGCATTTTTGACCCAACCTATTTTATAGGAGCAGTGAGCTGCCCACATATGGTGCTCGGGGAGCAGTTAGGGGTTAAGTGTCTTGCTCAAGGACACCTCGAGATGCTAAATGCTGGACCAGGGATTGATCCTGCAACCTTCCGATTGCCAGATGACCGCTCTACCCACTGAGCTATGCCGCCCCAATTTAAGAATAGTATACTGAGGTTTTGAGGTGTTTAATCCTTAACAGGGACCATAGGCCTTTAGGTGACATGAGACATAAAGGGAGTCCCCTGATATGTCAATATTTCCTTTGGAATCCCTACTCTACTGCACAGGAGGAAGAGCTCTTTGGAAATCTGCTGGGCCGTAGCCCTGAGGTGTCCAGACTTTTCTCACACATCTCAGAGAATAAAACCGCTTCAGCACGGAGCTATGACTGATCCAGCACACACCAGAATGATAAAGGATGTCCCCATATTCAGCATTGACATCAGATAGGAAAGCTTGACATTTTCTGTGGTAGACCCCCCGTGCTCAAATAATGTTGACAGTTTTTACAACTGTGTTCCTCACATCATTAAGCTTGACTGTCTTGGCACAGAGGCTGTCTTGGTGGACGATACCGTTCATTTTAACAGCCTCACTTCCACTTTCTAACACCTTGGTTAACACCATTGAGGCCATTCCTTTGTGCTCGCCTGTCATAGTTGGAGTCTGATCCCTTTTCACTCCACACAGCTTGCCCCATTTCTATCAGTTCTATCTTATCAATTGCATCTCAAAGCTAGATACAACAACCTCCCTGTGCTCGAGTTCTATAAACTTTATGTAAGCGCCAATGATTTTTCCTTGCCAAGGAGACATGCATAGAAATTTGCATCTGTGTTCGGGACAACTTACTGCTGTGAGCAGTTCTTTTCCAAACTGACCCTCACAAAGACTCGCTTGCACTCGAGATTGACCGATGTGAACCGGGAAAACCAGTTGCGACATCATCACTCTTAGCCAATATCACACGGCTCGTGAGAGAGAAGCAGTTCAAGCCATCGCATTAAAAAGGGGCGAGTTGAATGTTCGACCTATACAAAGCAAGTTGATTTGAATAGATAATTTTGTGTAGCCCGGAGTGATGTTATAAATATGAAAATGACCCATGATGGGAAAAAGGTTCCCCACATCTGCACTACTATATAATGTTCCTAATAAAGTATTCAGTGAGTGTATGTGAGAATGTGTTCCACAGTGTAGTATGTGCACTCATTTAAAATTAAAGGTTAGGGAGGAAATAAAGGCTCGACTTGATCAATAGGTTGACTTTGTGTTGTTGTATTGTTACAAATACACAGTGACCGTTTATGAAATTCCAGGTCATGTGCTAAGGAATTTGAGCAAACACCACATCCCAGACAGGATGCCCTTCACTACAGGGCTAATGAAAATAAATAGCACAAAGACACTCACTGCCCTATTCATACCGATCGGCAGTTCACAATCTGATTTGCCATCATGTGTAAACCTTTGAAATAAGGAAGCAAGTGGGAATCTCCAGAGGAAGCCCATGTAAAGAAGATTTTTTTTCTCTCACAAAGAACAGCATTGATCAAACCCAGGACCCTCTTGCTGCAGGGGAGCAGTTATGAAAACAATAGTAGCACCACTAATTTGTAAATACACCAGCCACTGGACAGAAACTCTCGATGCCTAAAAGCTTCCTTCATATGTGCAATGTTAATACTGGGTACAGGTTGCATGAAAAGCTGTAATAAGTTAACATGGGCATGTTTAGAAATCAGGGCAAAGCATCACTGAAGTAGCACAATGTCTGATCTGAAATTGGCCTCCTACTGTCTTTAATTTGAGATCAGTATGATAGACTGAGGTTCCACAGGTTTAATTAACCTAGTAACCAAAGATCAGTGCTGAACCAACGGTAAATGGTAAATGGACTTGTTCTCATATAGTCCTTGTCAAGTCTAACGACCACTCAAAAGGCTTTACAATGAATGCCTCACATTTACTGAGCTACGCAGTGGGATACAAACCAACAATACGTGACTCTCAGGCATGTGCTCTACCTGCTGAGCTCATAACCAATAATATGCAATTTCCATCTATAATATAAGAATATTGATAGAACTAAAAACACTGGTTATGATGCTCCAACATAATGTCACTGAATATATCACTGCTATACCAGGCTAAGTTGCCATGTTTCACTTCTTTTTTTTAAACGTGGATAGCTTATTCTCATTTATCAGGTTGTACCACCAATTCATAGGATGACACCAACTGTCATGGCCCTACCTCACCCTTCTTTGTTTTCCTAGAATAAAATATGATCAGTTTGCATAAATTAATGTAACTAGATAGAGATAAAGAAAGAGGAAGTTGTTCCTGGGTACCTTTGGTGAGGAGGCGATCCCTGACAGAGACTCTGTGGGTGGAGTCAGAGGCTCCAGAGGTGCGGGCTGCCTTACCCCCGTCATCCCTCTTCAGCTTGCTGGCCAGTGTCAGCATGGCTCCAAAAATGCAATGTGCTAGGTACTGCCCCTGTGCTGTGCTGCACTGCACTGCACTGTAGCTCAACTTCCTGAGAACAACACGCACAGACAAAAAGAGAAAAGGACGTTACATGGTATAATATGCTACAATATTTCAGTGATTGATAACACATGAATGGCACTTGAACATTTTCAATACCGGGTGCGATCACTTTAGTGTGTGGGAAAATGCTGAATTTAGTAGGCGTATCCCTCCACAATTTGCCAGCAATTAAACACCAGCAAAACTGTCCCCATTGTAGCAGTTAGTACATATTTTTGTTGATAATTTAAAAAAACATTACTCTATCTCTAGACACTTTAATGTGTTTATTAATTGTGATGATATAAACAACCATAAGAACCAGTTTCATGAGCTCTTTTGCCATTCCAGTTAACATAAAAAGACTACTAGTGCATATTATTCAACAGCTCTTGAGAAAGTAGATTCAGCTCGAGTATAACCATAGTATATGTAAAGATGGCGCTCCACTAAGGCAGCAGCCAGTTACAGCAGCTTTCGCTCACTTTTGAATTTTCCCCCTTTTTTTATTTAGTATCTATTTCAATATTTATGTATTCTGATGTTGTGTTGTTTCACTAAATTTTCCATCAACAATGGATAAGAAAGTCAACGTGTTTGCTTTGGCTTTTCTCATATTTTTTGCACTGTTTGCGAACGCGGCTGGAGAACCCGTGTGCAGCCGTAGCCCCATTGTCTACAGTAGAGACCAGTTACTAGCGCTCCATAACACAGCAGTGCTGCCTGAGGAGAAATCTGAGGTTTCCCCCAAGATAAAGAAGAGGAGACGGGGTTGTCGTGCCGGGACTGTGCGCCGCGCAAGGAGAAAAGGGTATAGACCCATTCTCCCGTCTGTTATCATGGGGAATCTGAGATCTCTTCCTAATAAAATGGACGAGCTGGCGGCACTGACCCGGCATCAGAGGGAATATTGCGAGTCCAGTATCATGGTCTTTACGGAGACATGGGTGACTGCGTTAATCACGGACACATTCGCTTCGCTGGACGGCTCCAAGCTGGTACGGGTGGACAGGACAAGGGAGAGTGGTAAGAAGAAATGAGGGGAACTGGCAATGCTTGTGAACAATGGATGGTGTAATTCTGTGCACATCACTATTAAAGAGCAGCTATGAAGTAAGGACATCAACCTGCTGGCCGTTAGCATGACACCTTATTACCTGCCGCGAGAATTTTCACATGTTATTGCAATAACGGCGTAAATTCCGCCGTCCGCTAATGCGGAGACAGCTGGTGATCTGCTCCTCTCCGTTACAAGCGGACTACAGGCACAACATCCTCGGGCCCTTGTTCTGATCTCTGGGCACTTTAACCATGCCCCCCCATCCTCGATTCTACCCACCCTACGGTAATACGTCACATGCACCACCAAAGACAAGAAAATATTGGATTTAGTTTATGCCAATTCCAAGCAAGCTTATACCTCATCACCTCCCCCCACAACCTGGTTCATCTCCTACCTGTGTACAATCCTCTAGTACACAGGGAACCTGCTGTGTCCCGCACAGTGATAAGATGGTCCGACGAGGCGGACAAAGCTCTGAAGGACTCTTTTGAGACAAATGTGTGGGAGGAACTATATGGCGGCCATGGGGAGGACATCAACAGCCTTACTGAGTGTATTACAGATTATATTAATTTTTATCTAGAAAACGCTGCACCCACCAGGACCGTACTGTGTTTTTAAATGCTACATTGATAACCACGCAACAATAGGCTGGGTTCATATGCAAGTTGGGTGATCAACTGCACAACTTTTAGTAAATCATGTGAAAACACAAATTAATATCTGAATGATCTATACACCTGGCACCCAACTCATCATTTATCTCCGTTATAGCTAGATCTGCAGTTTTATGACAGAGCTGATGGGCAAGAATTTTCCCAGTCTTTTCATCATATTTATACAGCCTGTATTGTGTTTTATTAATATTTTTTTCAGCGTGTCGGGTTGATAAGAGGTTAAACTCTATTTGAAGAATCAGTTGTTTGAGTAAATCTACTGATGAGGTAAGAGCAAGTGTTGTATCTAAGTTTAGGATAACCCCCCCAAGGCTTGCAGTGTGATATTTTCTGAGCCATGCACTGTATGATATAATTTGTCCCCTTAAATATGTCTTCATTGATTCGCAAACAGTTGAAAGAGACATTCCTGGGGTCTGATTATATTCCAGGAATGACATTATTTCAGTTGAGATAAAACTAAAAAAACCTTCATCAGAAAGAAATAAGGAGTTGAAACGCCAAGGATGGTAGTTAGAATGTGTAGTTGGTATATGTAGTCATCAATAGAGGAGGATGATCTGAGATGACTACTGCTTGATCGTCACAATCACTGATTAATGAAAGAGGTTTCTTATGCCCCCAAAAAATCTATGCGTGAGTATGTCCTATGGACAGGTGAGCAAAAGGAATAACTCCTAGACGAATGACTAAGAAAACGCCTACCATCACATATAGCATACATATTAAGAAACAGCTGGATTGCATGAGCCACCTTGGATGTAGTTATCGTCTTGGGTGAGCTACAATTTAGCAACCGAGCTAAATAATTGCAAAAAATGTGCTGTTGTCCAAATTTCATGTACATGTTAGCCAATATGACCAGAGTCTTGTATAGTCTGCTTACTGCAATGATGTAATGTCCTGTAGAGTCCGATTCAACCTATGACATTACAAATGGCATGTTCTTATTTATAAGGATTTCTGTCCTCTGGAAATAGAGAGGAAAGTTGAAGTGCTATGACTGACCTACCCATCATCCCCTAATTTGAGAATGATCAGACATGTGTAAATGTGTCTCCTGAAGGACGGTGATCACTACATTAAGTAATTTCAAATATGAGAGTACCGTTTTAAGTTTAATAGGGTGATTCAAAAATTTAGCATTCTAGCTTGCAAAAGTTACCTGACGATTAGCTGATCCGCTTGGTGAATTTGAATAAACCATGTTCTTGTTTATGAGGAAAATAATTGAAGCAATATTGGAGCTTAGTGGACTTGATGTCTTGATGCATGCTCAATAATCCAGGTAGGGAATTCACCAAAACAGGTGAATCTGTTCAACTGGATCAGAAGTTTATTGAGAAACGTTTCATCACTAACCAGGTGACTTCTACATCCTGAACTGAAGGCAAACATCCCCCTCCTTATAAACGGTACCTTGATGCCACACAACAATAGGCTGGGTTCATAGACAAGTTGGGTGATCAACTGCACATTCAGTGACAATGAGCACCATTCACAGAGGATTGGGGAATATTTGCGATCACGGCATTGTAAGACGCCGACAGATATACTCTCAGGCCACCACCCCTATTCAAAGAAGGTTGTTCCCTCTTAACATATATGGCCTCCTTCACCCCCTTTCAAACCAGCGTTCCTCCCTATCAAGGATGATGTGAACATTATCATCTTTGAATGAGTGGCCACTAGCTTGTAGATGGGTGTAGACCACAGAGTCCTGGCCTGATGTGTTGGCTCTTCTATGATGCGCCATCATCTTAGCTGGCGTCTGTTTTGTCTCCCCGATGTACAAGTCACTGCATTCCACCTAGCATTTAACAGCGTACACTACATTACTCTGTTTGTGCCGGGGGACCCGATCCTTGCTGTCGGGGGGCGGTTGATTGTAAGTGTGTACAACACACCCACACGTACGGACCAGTACTTGGGATTTGACTCCCACCACCCTCTGGAGCATAAATTGGGAGTCATCAGGACTCTGTACCACCGGGCTGACAACGTCCCCACTGACTCAGTGGCCGGGGAGGAAGAGAAGTCCCATATTAAACAGGCCCTAGTTAAGTGTGGTTACCCTAACTGGGTGTTTGTTAAAGCCAGTAAGCGTCCCAGACAGAGCTCGAGCCAAGTGGAGGGAGATGAGGAGCCAAAGAGCAGACCGGTAGTGATTCCATATGTGGCTGGAGTGTCGGAACAGTTGAGACGTGTATTTTCAAAACATCACCTCCCAGTTGCTTTCAAACCCCTGAACACACTGCGTCAAACGTTGGTCCACGGCAAGGATCGGGTCCCCCGGCACAAACAGAATAATTTCGTGTACGCTGTAAAATGCCAGTAGGACTGCAGTGGCTTGTACATCGGGGAGATCAAACAGACGCTGGCTAAAAGGATGGCGCAGCATAGGAGAGCCAACACGCCGGGTCAGGACTCTGCGGTCTACACCCATCTACAGGCTAGTGGCCACTCTTTCAAAGATGATGATCTTCACATCCTTGATAGGGAGGAACACTGGTTTGAAAGGGGGATGAAGGAGGCCATTTATGTCAAGAGAGAACGGCCTTCTTTTAATAGGGGTTGTGGCCTGAGAGTACATCTGGCAGCGTCTTACAATGTTGTGATTGCAAATATTCTGCAATCCTCTGTGAATGGTGCTCATTGCCACTGAATGTGCAGTTGATCACCCAACATGCATATGAAACCAGCCTATTGTTGTGTGGTATCAATGTACTGTTTATAAGGAGGGGAAAGTTTGTTTTCAGCTCAGACTGAAGATGTCACCTGGTGAGTGACAAAACGTTTCCAAATAACTTCTGATCCAGTTGAATTTATTCACCTCTTTTTGTAATCTATAGCATAGTATTTTCCAGCAGGACTATTGAGTGGTTTGTGATAACAGAAACACACTATTAAGCCGGGGCTACTCTGCCTACCTGAGCAGTACTTGTGCACTGTGGAACCAGTTGCTTTTCATTTTAGCACCTGTGTTAACCGGCTAGCTCAGCTACACACCACACATGAACAGCACAGGTCGGGTGTGGTTTGAGCCAGTTTGCAGTGGTGGTACGTTGTGACGTTGTCATCAAGCATATTTTGTCACATGGTTTTCAGCAAAAATAGACAGTGAAGATGATCCATTGAAAGTCATATTGACATATTGATGAAGGTTAACTGTGGACTAGGCATAAGTGGATTCAGTAGCCCTACCTTTGCCCCCGATGTTTACTTGTCAAACTTTTTAACACGGGTGCCAAAATGAAAAGCAAGAGGTTCTACAGCACGAACGCCACTCGGGTAGAGAGCGTAGCTTAGGCCTTTAGAGGGCTACTGAGATGAGCTGATGCAGTAGAAAATAAACTAAGAAGTTTCACTTCAGAAAAGATGGGGAAATTTTGATGGTTCTCTTTCAATGATCAGACACAAAAAGAGAAGACATCTAGTGTTAGATTAACAAAAGAATTTGAGGAGAGCTAAGCAATGTGGAACAAGCCTTCTGGTGCAATGTGCATTTTTTGTAATCATTGAGTTTTACAATTGATTTAGGCCAATATTCAGGCTCATTATCAAACTGAAAAAATAGCCCAAGTTTCCAATTCTGCAACTACAATTAATTGAGATTTTGAAATATTGTTTCCAATGTTCAGATGTCCTATTATTAATTTTAAGTGGGTATTACTGATATGTGTTACTTGGACCTGGTTCTGTGAATTTATTTCAGTTTTTGGATTTTTTTAGAGGACTTTCTAAAGCTTTTTTGTGTGTGCTTAAACTTTGAATCTTGAACACTTGACATTGGCTGCAAATTCTGAAATTTTAATTGCTGGTCTTGTAATAAGATTTTTGGTTACTTTATAAAAGCTGCTTGCATATTCAGATATCGATAAGACTAAATAAACCACCTAACCTAAAAATTATGAATGAATCTTTTTTGAATAAAAATGAAGGGTAAGGCCAATTGCTAAGCTCATTATGAAACTCCTTACAATTTACCTCAACAATAAAAAATCAGACCATGCCTAACAAATATTAGCAGAACATAGAATGTTACCAATACAGTAGTAGAGACAAAAGCAATACATATTTCTTCACCCTTCAGTCTAATGCAGAAGTTTGAAAAAAATCTACAACCACCAAATAAAACTAACCTAAAGTAATAGACTGTATACAATAACGCTCATGTTACTCTCCCATCAAACAGCCTTCCTAATCCCAGTGATCCTGCCAAGCCCTTCAATTGTCCTGACAATGTTTGATCATTCTTTTATTGTTTTTTGGCTCCAAAAATAGCCTTGAGAGGGGAGAAGATACTCTCTGGTCCATCTGGCAATGGATAGGCATTTCCAACTAAACAAGTTCACTTTCAATGATCGTCAATTTTACAAAAGAAAATTAATTTAGTTTGACACTCACAGGTAGGAGCCCTTAAAGTGTATAAGAGAGGGTATCTAAAATATAATCGCATCTCTATATCAAGCGATATTGTGTAATGAACAAAATCAAAAATCTGACAGAAATTCTGAATGCTAGAAAATCTGCACACAAGAAATCAACCAGGTTAATGCAAAAAACAAGTTAGTCAACCTGATGACATGCATTCAATAAAACAAAGCTGAATTCCCTTTAAAGACATGAAAATCATGAAATAATTCAAATAGAGACAGCAGCATTGCCTCAGTGGTATAGTGTGAGCCACCAAATTGGGTGTAGCTGGCTCAACTCCATCATGGGGTGTGAAGAGAGGGCATCCAGCATTAATCCCCCATGCTCGGTAAATGTGAGGCATATGTAGTAAAGCACCTTGAGTGGTAAATAGACTACATTACAGGAATTTAGCAGACGCTCTTATCTAGAGCGACGTACATCAAGTGAGCAGTTAGGGGTTCAGCGTCTTGCTCGAGAACACCTCAACATGCTATGTGCATGACCGGGGATCGATCCTGTAACCTTCCGTGTGCTAGACAACCGCTCTACCCACTATGCTACCCCTAAAGACTAAGACTAGAAAGGCACCATATAAAAAATAAGTCAATGTACAACTGTATTGTCCTATAGTTTCCACTCTGCAGCAATGGTCTTTCCAACCAATTCCAATCAACACTGTCTGGGATAGCATGACGAGGGGCCATAGGAGAGCAGTCTCTGCATGTCCAGTAGCAACATTGGGTTGGGGGCAGGGCAGCGTGAGACTGGGGGGTATCCGATATCTGTGTCACTGACTCTGATCCCCCACCACCACCTGCCTCAGCTCAGTCACTTCCCTCAGCCCAAAATTGCACCATTTACCATATTTCTTGGTAAGCTAGCTGTTCCCCAAAGGTAGAGGCATTTGCCTCGAGTGCTCACAGCAGGGAGGGAGTAAACACACAGAACACAGGCACGCAGGGAGAGGGTAAACACACGAACACAGCCACATACACAAATACTACACCTGTCAAGACAGTCTATTCACACTAGATTCTCACTGTGCCTGACACTCAGGTAGTCATGTTTATACACACATGCAAATATTTTACAAGTTTCACAAATTTGTCTTCAACCAAAGTCAGTAACCAATTCAAATCATGTATGTATGTATGTATGTATGTATGTATGTATGTATGTATGTATGTATGTATGTATGTATGTATGTATGTATGTATGGGGTTACATTTAAAAAAGGAATTGAAATGGACTCGTGATATTCAGATACAAGAGTGTAGTATCACAAAACAAGCGAATCATATCATCTGGACACAATGTTGTATTCTAAATAAGTGATTCAGATAACACGATTCATATTCTTTGTGATTTCCCGATCTGGATAATTAAGCATACAAAAAGATAAATAGTGTTATATAAAACGTAACAAAAAAACTTGAATTAAAACTTCAGATGTTTACTGTTTAGAGCTGCTTCCGATAGCGATCGAAATGCATTTGACATGAAGCATCGTGCCAAGAAAGTTTGCTTAAAAAAAACAATGACAGCAAACCCAGTATTTAGGTACCATAAATGCGGCCGATTAACTATGTTTAATAGAAAGGGGGAATGGTTAGGGATATATCTAGCAGAATAGAGACCCAGTAGCAACACTTGTGATGTCCGAGAACTGGATTGGGAACCAGTAGTTTAGATTGAGCTTTACAGTTTTACTTAGCCTGCTAATAGACAAATCAGTGGAGTTGTTGGCACCAACAACCCAGATAGAGAAGAGTGGCAGGTGCACCTCAAACCGCAAGCCTGTAGGTGTGTCTTTTAATAATACACATGTTTAGCATTGCTGAAAAAAAATTATGTTGCGCAGTGGTTAGCGAGCGAGTTTGGTTTGTTAGCAAATCGGCTAACTAATGTGTGTGCGCTTGCATGCGTGTGTTTTACCTGCCGTCTGACAAACTGTGATCCGTCCTACACCATAATCGACTAACACACTCCCACTCAAGAGGCTGGCTGCAAAGCCAGCTTCAAACTACAAGAGGCACTTCTGAGGGTAAATAACTTATAGAAATTTACAATTAAGAGATCAGAGGATAAAATAAAGAAACAAAGGAATCGGCTTGTCACAACTTCTCTTGGGTTAGCGGAGCAACGGAAGTAGCATAACTATTCCGTTTGTTAATGTCATCCGGGTAGATATAGGAGAATATAACTGTAGTTCCGCAGAGCCGCGTATTTTTAACGTGAATATGACTGTTTTAACCTGGACGTGATTTATGTCATCAATATTGCTACACATTCATATTAAAACAATCAATATTATTTTCAACATATGATCCCTTGATACAAAAGCAAATCCTTTAAAAGTGGGTGTTCTGAAGCATACTCAATAATCCAGGTAAGGAATCACAAAAAAGGTGAGTCAGTTAAACTTGATAAGAAGTTTATTCAGAAATCTTTCGTTTTTCATACAGGTGACATTTGCAGTCTGAACTGACCGCAAGCATCCCCACCCTTATAAACAATGTGCATGCCAAACAACGCAGAATGTTTTCATATGAAAGTTGGCCTATGACTACACATTCCGTACTAATAAAGATTTTTCGCAGAGGATTGGGAAACAGTTGCAATCACAGCATTGTAAAATGATGACAGATGTATTCTTATCCCCCCTTGTAAAAAGATGTTCGGTCCCTATTCACATAGTCAGGCTCATTGACACCACTTGGAAACCAGCAATGCTCCTGTGATGACCATATATATTTACTTTGACCATTAGTACTCAGTGATGGTGTTTGCCTTACCCATGTGTTTTGAGTTATCCCCACCACCATGCTTGAGGGTGGAGATGGTTTTCTTAGAGACTAAGTCAGCTTTTTTCTTCCCTCCAAACACATCAAGTTGAGTTGAGTTGATGCCAAAGAGCTCGATTTTAGTCTAATCTGATCACAGCACTTTCTCCCAAGCCCCGTCTGAATCATCCAGGTGCTCATTGGCAAACTTCAGACAGGCCTTTTACATGTGTCTTCTTGAGCAGTGGGACCTTATGGGCACTGCAGGATTTCAGTATATTACAGAGCAATGTGTTACCAATGGTCATCCTGGTGACTGTGGTCTCAGCTGCCTTGGTATCATCAACAAGCCCCTGCCATGAACTTCTGGGTTGTTCCCTCATCTTTCTGATGATCAGATTTACTCCATGGGGTGAGATCTTTTCACGAGCCCCAGATCAATAGAGATTGATGGTCTATTGGTGTTTCTTCCATTTTCAAATTATTTCACCAGTTGACTCCTTCTCACTAAGATGGCGGACAATGGTCTTGTAGCCCATTCCAGTCTTTTGCAGGGCTATAATTTTGTCCCTGATGTCATTTGACAATGCTTTAGTCTTGTCAAATGTGGAGGAATTGGAATCTTATGAATTGATCAAGTGGACAAAAATCCCTCATGGGATCTGCACAAACTTCGTGGCCAATGACAAAAAATGTTTTACTGCAGTGCTTGCCACCAAGGATTTCCCCACCAAGTACAGTCATATTTTGCTTTGGGGTGAAATACTTATTTTCCTCAATAAGCCACAAATAAATGTTTAAAATTCATATACCGTGATTTTCTGGCAATTTTTCCTTCTATTTTATTTTGTCTGTTACAGTTAAGATGAACCTATCATGATATCGATTTTTCATTTCTTTATAAGTAGCAAAGTCACAAAATCACCAGAGGGTGAGATACTTATTTTCATCACTGTACTAAGCATAATGGAAGCAGAGCACAGGGTTCCCGAAAAAAGTGAACCCATATGACAGATAAAGTCAAAATAGTTGCATCAGGTCATCTGGACAAAGGTTTAAAACAAAAGAGGAATATGTTTAAACATTCAACTGAATGTCATCTTCATATTTCAATCCAGTATTTAACCACCTAGCTCCCTTTTCAATGAACAGAGGTGTACATTAGGGTGCTCATAAAAGAATGTGGTAAAATAATGCCAAAATGGATGAAAAGAATATTCTTTCTATTCCTTTAAATGAACACTTTGGTGGGTCAGATACTGCGCCGAAAGCTGAGGATGAAATTCAGAAAAATGTTGCAATATAATCCTGTTTTGTTTTAAATCCATATCCAAAGGACCTGATATAACTATTTGGACTTTGTTGACTATGTGGATTATTGAACCTGAAAATATATGTTTTCTTGTCCTTAAGTTTGTCCATGTTTTATGTCCTTTTTTTTCTCTCAGTAGTGTGTTCACTTATAATCTTTTAAATTAGGCCACACAATAATGTACGACACATAGGCAGTACAATGAGATCTCAGGTGGCGAAAGCAGCTGTTGGTTGACAATAACACAATACATAAGTAGCCTTGCAAAAAAAAGAGGTGAATCAGTTCAACTGGATCAGAAGTTTATTTGGAAACGTCTCAGGTGAGGGACCAGACTAAGAATGGTTCAAGAAAACCCCATAAAATATCCAAAAAGAAGTGACCAGGCCCAGAAGGAGGGCCCGTCAGCGAGCGCCTGGTGGCTGAGTTTACCACGGAGCCGGGCCAGGCTCAGCCCAAAAAAACAACATAGACACTTCTCCATCCTGTAGACCCACCCCATACAGGAAGAACCAGTGGGGTCAGGTGCACCATCAAACAGGTAGCAGTGAAGTCAAAGGGTTCCAGCTGACCAGAACCAAGCCACAGAAGCTAGCATTAGGGACTTGGAATGTCACCTCCTTGGGGGGTAAGGAGCCAGGGCTTGTGCAGGAGGTGGAACGGTACTGAGAGAGTCATGTCCCTATGCTTTAGGATTATGGGAGGAAAAACTCTGACTGTTGTCTCTGCCTATGCACCAAACAGTACTTCAGAGTATTCAACCTTTTTGGAGACACCGGATGGAGTCCTGAATGGAGCTCCTGTAGGGGACTCTATCATTTTACTGGGAGACTTCAATGCACATGTGGGTAATGATGGAGACACTTGGAGGGGTGTGATTGGGAAGAACGACCTCCCTGATTTGAACCCAAGTGGTGCTTTATTGTTGGACTTGTGTGCTAGTCATGGATTGTCCATAACAAACACCATGTTGGAACATAAGGATGCTCATAAGTGTACATGGTACCAGAGCACCTTAGGGCAAAAATCAATGATAGATTTTGTAATTGTATCATGTGATTTAATGCCACTTATTTTGGACACTCGGGTGAAGAGAGGAGCAGA
>OMLC01029272.1:1082-18747 GCA_900302585.1 Regalecus glesne
GTATGCAAAGAACATAACCTGCTTGTGCAAATTGTTTAGGATAGGTTTAAAAATTACCAAAATAGACAGGAACGTAGACTTATTCTCTCTCTATCGCTCTCTCTCTCTCTCTCTCTCTCTCTCTCTCTCTCTCTCTCTCTCTCTCTCCCTCTCTCAACCCCCACTTTTTTTCTTGATTTCACTCACATTGTTGTTGTCACCGTTGCTGTTCTCAAACCTTGTCTCAATGTGAATGCTGAACTTTGGAAGGAACGATACCTGTGTGATTGTAGGAATGTAAAAGAAGGAGAGATCACACAGAGGGATGGGGAAAAGAAAAAGGTCAGGGGAGGGAGAGGCTGAAGGTTTAATTCTCTGGTATTTAACAAAAAATCCCCAGTAAGAGGCAGAGCTCGGTTGTATTCATGTAAATGGTGTATGGGCATACTTACTGAGTACTCTGCAGTGCCAGGTGAGTTCCATATGGAAAGATAGGGGTATCATTAGTTTTTTTTCTCTCTGTAGTTTCAAGTTTCTCTTCTCTCACTCACACACACGTAACTTGATACAACCACGAAACAAAAACAGTTGCAAACACACATACCCAAGTATGCTCACACAAATTGGCAATGAAGCACACATTCTCAAACTCACAAACACCCTCACATTAGCACACCTACATCCACACATTATACATGCACACTCACCATATCCATATAAACAGACACACAGGGTAACATAGGAGCATTCATAATATATAAACATACACACTTGATCGTAAATATTTTGCAGTCTTTGCAAAACCAGCTGCTAACAGTTAATTCAAGTTTCTATAATGCATTGAGATGAGATTGATATAGTATTAATCACAGACACACACACACGCACACACACACCGACCTGTAATAGTGTATGGGTAGAAGTTCCAGGCCTTCTCTGTTATGTAAAAGGATCTTGGGACAAAGACTTTCGCCCAAGATGGCAGTTTACTTAGACAAAACCAAGAGAGACAGACCAAATAAGCACCAAATACAAAGTCTGATAAAGATGGATGCAGTAAGGACAAGGGGAGGCGGAGAGATAAGTCTTCCTATGTCTGAGTGAGGGACCGAATAGAAATGCTTTGTACACAGTTTCCCCATGAATTCACCTGTAGGCTACTCGTAGCACAGTATTCCTTCTCATTGGCACCTGTATGTGATGAACTGTAACCGTAGATTCTAGGTCATGTGTTGGTACATGGATCTGGTAGAGAATGTTCTGGGGGTTGTTTGCATACCTATGCACGTGTCTTTGTGTTGTGTGTTTTTGTTGCATACCTGCTGAGGTAAATACGCTTCTCTGTCAGCTGTCCCAGGCCGTGCTGAGGGTGTGTGTGTGGTTCGTTCCTCACCACCTCCACTCCCTCTCCCCCGCCACTCTGCTCACAGCTGTGCTTACTGATCATGTACAGCTGCCCGATCTTATACTGGCACCCGAGGAGCCATTCAGGAAGATGTTATCAGAAAATAGTTTTGAGGGGAAGTTAGGAAGGTGGTATGGATGATCACAAAGGGAGGAGGAGAAAGACAAAAAAAACTATGGTGAGTTTAGAAAGAGAGATATCAAGACAGGTAATCTGATCAACCTTCACACGAAAGTGTGAAAAACGATGTGTAATTTCTGTCACGGGGCTATCTTATGTATGGTTTTCGAGAAATGAGTTACATAACTAGATGGGCAAATACACTGATGATTATCTAATTTGTTTAGTCTTGTTCAGATTTCTTTTGTGTTTCTAAAGGCCATAGAGAGAGAGGGGTTCGTTTTTGCATTTCAGTATTAGTCCCCACGTTGTGGTGGTGGGCACAGACTTAGATGGTGCGTGGGGAATTAAGGCCAGATGCCCTTCCAGAAAGTCTGAGGTGGGTTTGAACCCATAACATCTGGCTTGTCAGTTCCTGAAGCGTGTAGTCTACCACTGAGTTACTGCAGCCGCATGAGTGAGGCACTACTTAAAAAAGACAGTCATTTTAGAACAAGGAAAATGAGAAACATCAACTTGCCATCCTTCCCTGTGACAGAGATGGCAACAACTCTTACTCCCTCCATGTTCTGTTTTGCATCAACATTCAATGTATACATGTTGGTCATTTACAGGACTTAATCATGAAAACAAATGCTTTCACAAACCAGGAGACAAACAGACTTCCAGTGGGCAACTCGGACGGCGCAGGAACAGGTTTCCCCCTCCTCTCGAAAAGCTTATCTATGCTACAAGTGGAAAGAAGACTTATCTGACCTCAAACCACCATTATGCAGCTTGAAGGGCAATGATAAGTAATGTGTTGAGAAACCCAGAAATGGCCTAGGACAATGTTTGCTTTATATTTTTTCGTTTAAAAGGAGGTGGGGATGGGCTTCCAGTCAGTGCATTTGACATGCAGTCTTGAAAAAGTCAAATAGTTTATTTTGATAGGGAGGTGAGTGCAGAGAATGTCAATTGGCCATCAACATGCTAGCCTAAAATGAAACCTATGTGATAAGGCCGATGTTGCACAAACGGAAAAAGTCATGTTGCTGATATCAGAAGGTGCATTACATATGAACAAGTCAAACTTGAAATGCGTCCTATTTATAATGGACAACAGCCGTCTACATAAGACTGGAGCCGGCGAGCTTGGACGTGAATCTGATTGGCAGAACTCAAACACAGGGATGTCATCTAAACCTTCACACCTAAGAAGGGCCTGATTAAGGAGTTCATTCAGGCACAAAAGAAACAAATTTACCCTTATCCCCGAGAAAATCATCATCGGAAGTGTCACGGTGATCTTTCCCCGCGTTTATTATTCGTCCTCCAAGATGTTCATTACTGTGATATTTCAGGTTGAGCAACAGAATGAGCTCCTCTCCTTTTCTATGGGCGACAGTAGTGACAGTTCCCAATACGCATCATTATATATTACATTATGCTATATAAATAACACTTTGCAATTGAAGCTTAAGATAGTGCCTTTTGAAATCCAGACAGAATGCTGTACATGTGGCTTTTCATCCCTATTATGCACACTTTATTTTTTTGGTCATATACACAGATTAGCCAAAATATTAAAGCCACCTGAGGACACTGCCATCAAGACATACTGTTGCCATGAAGAGATGTATCTGGTCTATGTTTAAGTCACAGTCGTATGTCAAAGTAACATCCGCATGAATACCAGGACCCAAGGTTTCCCAGCAGAGCATTGCCCAGAGAGAATATCACACTGTGGCAGTGTGATACTATATAGGACTTGTCTAGTCTGGGGAAAATTCACAGGACTTTCTAATGAATTCCTCACATTTACCTTAGTATAGGGGATTAATGCCAGATGCCTTTTCATGACACCCGTAGTGGAATCGAACCCACGACGCCTGAATTGAAGGTATGTGCTCTACTGCTGAGCATCACTCATCAGACCAGGCCCCCTTCCATTACTCTGTGATCCAGTTCTGATGCTCACATGCCCATCGTAGGTGCTTTGAGTGATGGACAGGGGACATCACAGGCACTCTGACTAGTCTGTGGCTACACACCCCAATATGCAGTAAGCCGTGATGCACCATGTGTTCTGACACTTGTCTGTTATAGGCATCCATCCATGCATCCATCCATTCATTGTCAACCAGTTATCTAAAGTCAGGTTGTGGGGCAGTCATGAACGTTTTCATTCATTTGAGCTTCAGTTGCTCTTCTGTGGGATCAGACTAAATGGGATAGCCTCTGCTCCCCACATGTATCGGTGACCCTATTTTTGGTAGGTACTGATCACTGCATACTAGGAACACCCCGCATGACCTGCCGTTTTGGAGATGCTCTGACCAAGTCATCTGGCCATCACAATTTGGCCCTTGTCAAAGTCACTCAGATCCATATGCGTGCCCATTTCTACTCCTTCATCATTCTATCTCAACTTCAAGAAGTGACTGTTCACTTGCTGCCTAATATATCTCACCCCTTGACAGATGCCATTGTAACAAGATAATCAATGTTAACTCACGTATCGGTGGCTTTAATGTTTTGGCTGATCGGTGTATATGGAACCAAAATGAAAGTGTTTATTGCCACACAGCCAGGGCTGGTGGAATTTATTCTCTGCATTTAATCTGTCTTATTGTATAGGAGCAGTGAGTGCAACCGCAGCACGATACTCAGGGAGCCGTTAATGGCTTAGTGTCTCGCTATAGGACACCCCGAGATGCTTTCTGTAGGGGCCGGGGATCAAACCCTGAATCTCGGATTACTAGATGACCGAGGTGTGTTTACAGCACAGAGGCAAAAGTGACTTTCGTGCAACCACAACTTTCTTTAGGTGCCCTATTGTACATCCCAATACTGTAATTCCCATTTTTAAATGTCATTCATCATTGTCCCCGCTGGTCTAGTGGGTAGCACAATGGAGGTAGGGGTGGCAGGGGAGAAGAACGTTCCTTTCGCAGGAAGCCTTTTGGTGCATATTGGCCTCATCCAGCCACCTTTCCTGACTCAAGGAACTTATTTTTGTTTCTAAACCTTCAGGGGAGAATGCCATTGTTTGAGTTTAGCTCCTGTAAAGCCTGTACCTGTCCAACTTGTTTGTGTTGGAGAGAAAAAGAGAACGAGAGAGAGACGAACACCTCTGCCAGTTTGGAGAGGGAGTGAGTTTGAGAGAGACAGATGGAGGGATGATTTAGACACAACAACAGTGCTATGATGCTCCTAGCCATGTGTTTTTGTTGGCTCCGTCAGATAGGATGGGTCCACCGAGGCCAGAGCAGGCTACAGCTACACACCCAGCTGAGGTGGCTGTTTTCTTATCAACACCTGTACACTCGCAGGAGGACTACTGAGGACCCTTCTGTGTTCAGAATGAAAACCCCTCTGACCTTAAAATGCATCTTCGGAGTAGGAAAGTGTACTTGTGGATGCATCTGTGTGTGCATGTGTGTGGGAAATAGAATCACACTTACCTCATCCACAGTCAGTGGCATGCATATTCTGTATTCCTTCATCAACATGTTGATTTTTATGGCATGGGCTGATGCAGCCTGCTTTTCTTTATGTCTGTCTGTCTGTCGGTCTGTTGGGCCCTGCGGCTGTTTATCCTATCCCAGCTGGCTGAGATGCACAGCGGACATGTTTGGGCTAGCTGTAGCTACTCCTACCAGATTGCGGTGATGTCTTTTTCCACCTCTTTTCTCCCTGTCTCTCTCTACCTGTTATGCTGATGGCAGTAGTCCAGTCTGGTCTGTCAATGTGTATATGCTGTTTCTAACTTCTAACTACCCCCCATGCCCTCTTCTCTGCACCTTTCTCTCTCTCTCTCTCTTTCTCTCTCTCTCTCTCTCTCTCTCTCTCTCTCTCTCTTAATTAACCTCGTGGAGTGCTTGGTTAGCATTCAACTGTCGTCTCTCCCTCCTCTAGCTCCCCTTTCTACTTCCCTGTCTCCTACCTTTATTCGCAACTTCTGTTCACTTTCTCTGTTTGGCTTGTATAACCGGTAATTAGCGGTGAGTTACTACTGAAATCTACACCTGAGCCTTACCTTTTCTTCTTCTTCTCTCTTTCTCTCTCTCTCACCCTCCTTGCCTTTTACTCTCTGTATTTCTATCTGTCTTTCTTTCGTTTTGTGGGCTCCCAAGTGAAGCATTGCTCCTCCCTTTCCCCTCTACCGCCCTTCACTGCTCCCAGTTCCTCACAAATTCTTTTGGTTTGTGCCCTCCTTATCAGCCGTTTCTCTCCCTCCCTCCTCCTCATTCTCTTCCTCCCACCCTGTGCTTGCTCCCCGCCCACTGCACTTTACCACCTCCTCACCTGTGTGACCCCCTCCTCTATCTATCTATCTCTCCCTGCTCTCTCTTTCATGTTGTTGGAATGCTGTTTATAACAACAGCACCATGCAATTCCAAGATAACAGAAAATACAAGAAAAAGACCCCTGTCAGAGGTCACAGTAGTAAGTCAAATTTGAAACAAACCTTGTAGTATAAGTTTTGGACTCCTCCCACCCACATACGCACACACCCACCCACACACACAAATCTCAACACAGACATCCTAACGCAAAAGAAGACACACACACACAGCTCAGGTTTATCACAGCTTTGGAGTCGTGGTTGGAGCTGGTTCACTTGGACTGTGGATTAAATATTAGCAGAGTCATGAGAGCTTCCAATAAACGCAGGAGTCAGACCTGCTTACTTCATATCACTTCGTGACCTTCAGCCAGATTTAATTGGTTCAATGTTTAGTGAATGAGAGGTGAGATGACAGTAGTTGAAATTCCTTGCCTGTCTTTTAGCATCTCGGGCCATTCTGCCTCTATGTGAATGACAGCCGCTGCCAGTGACTGCCAAGCACATTCTGCTGCCTCCAAACCAAATAAGAGAAGCAGATGTTTGGCTCCTTAGGTCAGTGAGTTGGGGTGGGGGTGGGCGTACAAAGGCAACAACCAGAAGCCAAGCTCAAATTTATCCTCTGCGGGGGAATTCACTGGCATTTCTAAGTTCCTTTAGATGGGTCCAAAGAGACTCCCACGTTCTCTGCATTTCTTTACTGTCCTTTCCTTCAGGTTGATGACGGTTGAAGACAAATTCCTGGTGGCTTTGGCTGCTATTCGCTCCTATCCAATCAAATCTGTGTCAAAGAAGAAAGGAGATTATAGGGGGGGTGCTTTAAAAAAGGCAAGGCGTGTTTTGCTTATCTGCGTCTGATCATAACAGATTGGTGACAGCACATGTATCACCATAGCTAGATGGGACGACAGACCAGTGACTGAGCTGCGGGTTCAACAGCTGATTGAATCTCTGATTGCTTCGATTGATTATTTAATTGTTTGTTTGCAGGCCTGTGGCGGTGGATTTCAGTATAGTTGCCATGGTGAGGGACAGGGTTGTACCCAGATGGCTGATCCCGAAAATTCCAGAATTGATCTGTTGATTGATATCCCCGGTTGATGACTTGATGAATCAGTTTGCGGTTGCCAAAGATAAGTAAGTGCAAGTATCAGAGACTGACCCACTCACAGCCGTCCCAGTCACAAGGCTCAGATGTAGATTATAACATAAAAAAGACATTTGTCTTTACCAAGAGTCAAATATTTAAAGTTGGTATTCTTGCTAATGCAAATGGGATTTTTTATTAACAGAAATGGGATTAGAGTGGTGACATAGATCAGGAGGTGGGGCAGTCATCCTTTAGAAAGTGTGTCAAGTGTCCTTGAGCAAAACACAGAACCTCTAACTGCTCAAGCTTGTGAGGGAATGGTGGCCTGTTCAGGGTATTTCTCCAGTTTTCACCCAATATGAGCTGGGATAGGCTCCAGCATGACTTTGCAACCCGACTTTGGATAAGCAGTTGACGATGGATGGATGGGATTAGAGCTTCCATGAGAGATGCTTTTTGCTACACTGACTTCAGCCCATGAGGGTACGAGAGACCAACCCTTAACCGAGGCTTTATACAGTACTGACAAATAATGTACGAGCATCGCAACTTGGTAATTTTTGCATTTAATTTAACTCTTATGGTCTATTTCACAGGCATCGCGTCATTTGTGTTTGTCCTTGTTTTCTATGGAAAAGAAGTTAATTTCCTCAAGATTCCTCAGGAATCTTTTGCTAAATGCTCCTCTTGCACTTTCATTTGAGAGTCTTTTTATTATTCACTGACTTTCTCCAAGTGCAAATTCTGAGATCTGAACTGAAGCACTAATGCCTTTAATTGAATGAAACATCTCGGTGTCCTTTCCACCTCTGATCAGAGCTGTCACCCCGTCTTCTATCCTGTAGGATTAGCGAGCGGGGGGGTTGGGTCGGAGAGAAGTTCATCACAGTACTTACACCTATCACATCATTGAAGGAACAATGAGCAGGTGCTTTTAGAAACAGTGGTGAGGCGTTATTTTCCCTCTATGTTTTCCACTGTGTGTGTGTGTGTGGGGGGGACACAAACCTATATGCATTTGTGTAAAAATCTGTACAAGTGTGTACATTATGTGTAACTCTACATACGCGCGTCTATACGACCGTGTGCATGTGTGTGTGTGTGCATTTAACTGCACATATGTGTGCATATATATGCATGTGTGTTTGTGCAAGAGTGTGCATGTATGTGTATACATATGATGATTATCTGCACATTGTGAGTGTGCATGCGTGTGTGAGGGTAGCATGGCCCCATGTTAATCTGAAAAAGTGAGAAACAGATCATTAACCGGTGGGCCGGCTGCCATCAGTGCATTACCGGCTCTTCAATCTCAGGGACAGTTACAAGCCAAGGTCAAAGGTTCTTTACTGTCCTCCCAGAGCATGTGAACGATGGCCCACTCCTCCCGCCCAGGCTTGGATTAGTGGTGGCTGGATGGCGATGCCAGCAGATATATTAGCTCCACGCCGTAGCTCTTCATCTCATGCTGAGGTGAAAGTTAAGGTTTTGATGAAGTGAGATTAGGAGAAAGAATCAGGGAGTTGGTCAGGATGACATCAGGGCGGTATAGTGGCTCGTGAGCTCCACACATTGGCACCTAGAAAGGAAATTGGTGTTTGGCATCTCTGAGTATGCATCCCCTTTTTTGCATCTCCAGACTCCATTTGTTCCTGCAACCATCTTGCCACAGAATACAAACTTTCTGGACTTCTCTGATCCCCTGTTCTGTTTTAGTCCAGTCATTAAAACTCGAAGTATTTAGGTCAGACTTGAGAGTGGTGAAGAAGGAGAGGAGAAAAGAGAGGATAAATAAATGAGATAAAATGAAAAAAAAGTTGAATTTGGGGAGTTTTCATATTTCTATTGTTATTTTGTTTCTAGTCCGTGTGTCCCAAGGCACAAATTTGGCGACATGCAACAGGTGTCTATGTGTCACCAGGAGTCCCTATGTTGTGTGATTGGACATAGCATAGACATAGACGGAGCATAGGGGATTAAGGCTAGATGCACTTTCTGATACCCTACGCTGGGTTTGAACCGTTTTATCTGGCTCATCAGTTCCAATAGCGTGGGCACTACCCCTGAGCTATTGCGGCCCCTGCCCATATGCTATAAGCATCCATCCATCCATCTATCCATCCATTGTCAACTGCTAAAATCTGTTCATGGGGGAACCTATACATTACTGTATATATTGTTCATATTCCCCCCTTGTTTAAATTGGTGCTACATATTATGCTCTAGATTCGATGCCTCTCTTACTGTGCTTTCCACTTTGCTGCTGTCACACTGTAATTTCCCCCCGTGGGACTAACAAAGGAATATCTTATCTGATCACAGTCCTCATTAGGTGAAAGGTGAGGAAATACCTTGGACATCTCACCACTCCATCACAGGTCACATGTAGTAGCCTATCAGATAAATGGGAGCCTGAGTGTGTAGCCAGCTATTGTGTGTGTTAAATGTGTTGTGTTGTGTCTGTGTAGGTGGCTCCTCTGTTAGGATCTAAGTTTAGTCTTTTTCTTCTCCTAGTGGGGTATCATGGGGGTTTTGGTTGCTGAGTGGTGGAGTGCACACTTCAGGAACTGACAAGCCAGATGTTGTGGGTTCGAACCCACCATGAGGCGCCAGGAATGGCATCTGGCCTCAGTCCCCAGGCTCCATTTAAGTCCGTGTCCACCTCCACCTTGTGAGAATTAATTGTGACATGTAAAAACAGATCTCTTTCTCCTTGTAGATTAGTATCAAACATGTGCTAAGGCATTGATTGGACCATCCTCTTAATTGATACCACCAGAGGACCGAGCGTTAGGGGGATTGTGGGTGTGTGTAACTGCGTATGTGTGTATATCCGTGCGTGGCCATGTATAGATGTGTGCATTTAATCCTCTGTGTATGAGACAGAAGCGAATCCCCCAGTGACCTGGATGACACGGAGTGCTCAGTTATTGAATCCCGATCCACTCATTGTCAGGCCATGTCCCGTTGGGAGGCACGCACTGGCAAGGAAGATGAGCTCTTATCCAACATTGTTACAAGATCCCAGACAGCGTTCTGGAATGTGCTAACCAGCCACTGCAACTAGGAGGACATGAGGAACGTGGATGTAACAGCTCAGCATGGTAATTTGTTCTAAGAGTGAGTGCAATTACTGTGATTGTTGCATAGATGATGCAATCACAAGCACACACACTTACAAACCCCATGTGCACCATGAGCACACAAAAGCACACAAGTACAGTTAGGTGCATAAATATACACACGCATACTCCCATACGATCACATGTGGATACACACACTCCTGCACACTCTGGGTTCTTGTAATCCATTCGTTAGACTCCACTCCCATCATTAAAAAGAATAATTCATTTGCAACTTTTAAAAAAATGTTCCATATTCATGAGCTCGAAGACATAAAATGCATTCCTTACATTGTTATACTTGTGTTCCCAGATGAATAATACATATTATTTTAAATTGTTCAGTGTTCTTAAATGTCATCATTAATCTGAACAAGGAACAGCACCACTAGCTGATTTTCCCACAAAGGGGAGAGTAAATGCGTGTGTGCGTGTGTGCGCGTGTGTGTGTGCGTGTGTGTGTGTGTGTGTGTGTTTGAGTTTGTACTTATATAGTGTACTGTATGTATGGATGAGACAGAAGAGAAAGATCCAGATCTTCTCCATAGCTCACATGATTCCCTTGTGTGTTTCTGTGTCTGTGTGAGAGAGCTCCTATGTGTTCTGCAGCCAGCAGCCAGCAAGTATCCAAATGCGTTGGGAGCATGGGAGGGATGATCAGAGGGTGTGAGCCCTCCACATTCTTAAGGGCCACTCCACGGGGACAGAAGTTGAGGCATGCCACAGACATGAATAAAAACTCCGTAGACCCAAAAAGGAAAATGAAATAATTTAATCACGCTGTGGAGGGGAGGAGATTTAGAGACAATTGCGCACGTGTGTTTGTGTGTGTGTGTAAGGGTGGGTTGTAGAGGGAAGGGTAGTGGAATGGATTAAGGGTGCCTTCTGCATCTGCGGAGTGAGAGAGGCTAGCACTGGGGCCCTTTGCTATTTCCACTTCCTTTCCACAATTGAAAGGAAAATTCAATTACCGTCCTCTCTTTCGCTTATTGTATATGTGAGAGAGGAAGGGTAAGACAGATTAAAGAGATAGAGAGACTAAATGCAGTGTATGTGCCCATATTTGCAGGGTGGAGGAATGTTCGAAAAGCCCCCCCCTCCATATTTTCCCTTATTCTCTCTATGTGTCATTACCCGTATTCCAATATACACACTTTCACCATCTCTCACCCTCTTCTCTTAAAGTCACACACACACACACACACACACACACACACACACACACACACACACACACACACACAGGACGGTGTGAAACAAGGTTTGCATGACTTCTCAAATCTCCTCACATTCAGTGGGCTAGTGTATGCGTTTGTGTCCATGGCTGTGAGATGTTGGTAATGCCGCGGTGGTGAGTATGAAATAATGGGTACACGTGTGTGTGTTAGTGTGTGTGTGTGTGTGTTCGGGAAAGAGACAGGCAGTGAGAGAGAGAAACTTGTTGTTTGATTGTTAGCTGAGAGCTAAACAGATGCGTAAACAAAGATAGAGGAGCCCCGTCACATCAGATTAGACCAAACATAAAAAAATCTAACTCTCTCAAACATACACACACACATATACAGACACACATGTATGCATGCACAGTGAAGTGAGGAGAGGGGCCTCCGGTGGCGTAGGGGGGTAAGACACCTATGTTCAGGGCATCTCTGCATCAGGCAGTTGGGTGTTCGAATCCTGGCCTCACAGTTTCCAACCACGGCCAGGGGTCCATAGTTAGTGGGGCATAATTGGCTTAGCCTCACATGGGTATAAGGGTTAGGTTGGATAAAGTATTCTGGGTTCACTAGTGTCCCCCTCTGGGTCGTCCAGGCCTCTCGGTTAGTGAGGGCTAGTCTTCATGTGACTTGGAAAATTCATAATGTACGGCTTCCTCCTTCCTGTTAATGCGCTAGAGGGGTATCAAAGAAACTGACCTAGCAGTAGGCAACTCAGGGATAGAATTTAGTGACGTGAGGAGAACTTGGTATAGATATATAAATAGACGTTAGAATCCAAGCAATATGATTCACAGGAAACATTCATTCAAACATTACAGATGGGAAAAAAACAACCACACATTTAGGTTATTTAACAATCGTGTAACATTAAGCTGACACGGGGCATCTTTGTATGCTGGGATGCTGTTCATGAAGGCTACAGCAGTGGAGGGAATACTGTAATGATGCATACCATCACATGCCTCATAAACCCTAATGTTACCATACCAGCATCTACTCAGACCCCCTCAGATGAGAGAGAGAGAGAGAGAGAGAGAGTATTGAGGTGGATGATGAATTGATTGATGAATGAAAATGAAGAAGAATGCATGTGACATACAGCTAATAAGAGGAAGGAATATGTGAGGCATGTTAGGTTGTGTGTGTGTGTGTGTGTGTGTGTGTGGTTGTGTGTGCGTGCGGGCGGGCGCATGTATGTTTGTGTCACGGGGTGTTTGATGCTTTTCCTCATAGCAGAAAACAAATAGCTGATGTATATCTGTTCTGTTAATTCAACAGCAGTAACAGCTAACTCACCACTGAGGCAGATATGGGTCCCTTGTCCTCTATACTGTATGGGCAATCAAGAATTCCTATCACATGGTTCCTTGCGGTGCACCAGGAGATTTGGACCATGTCATGGCCCACCTAATTCCTATATAAAGACACAAAGTTAAAGCTCTCTAAACATGTTGTGAAGATGTTGTGAAGATGTGAAGAAGTGGACCAGTGAAGCTATGGAGGATTTTCATATGTGTATGGATGCTACCAAATGGAATGTTTTCAGGTCTGCCACCAACAGTCTGGATGACTACACGGAGGCTGTAATATGAGGTAGGAACCTATACCAGGATCTTGTTGGTAGATTTCAGCTCTGTCTTTAACATCATCATCTCAGATCTGCTGCAGGACAAGCTCTTTCAGCTATATGCGCCTGATTCCACCTGTAGGTTCCTCTCCAGCTTCCTATCTGACAAGCAGCATGTGAAGCTGAAGAAACAGATCTCTGACTCCCAGACTATCAGCAACAGTTCCACTCAAGGTTGTGTCCTTACACCTATACTTTTCTTCCCTGTATATGAACACCTGTAGCTTCCGTAACCAGTTTGTCAAGTTCTTGAGGTTTGTTGGTGATACCATCCTTAATGGGTTCATCTCTGAAAGGGATGAGTTTGCCCTACACGTGGGAGATGACTATCTGGTGTCCTAGTATGGTCAAAATAACTTAGAGCTCAATGCTGTGAAAACAGCTGAGATGGTTTTGGACTTCAGAAAGTAACCACCCCACGCACCCCCATCAGCTGTGTGGGCCCCCAGTCCACGGGAAACATGGCATTTCCTGGGCACCTGAAGTGGGAGCTGAATATCAGTTTTCTCACCAGGAAGGCACAGCAGAGGATGTACTTCCTGCAGCAGCTGAAAAAGTTCCACCTGCAAAAGCCTAGGATGGTGTAATTTTACACTGTCACCATTGAGTCCATCCTCACCACTATCTGGTACACTGCTGCCACTGCCAAGGACAAGGGCAGGCTGCAGAATATCATTCACTCTTCTGAGAGAATGATTGGCTGCAACCTGCCATCCCTCCATGACCTCTCCGCCTCCAGGACACTGAGGCGAGCAGGAACAATCATAGCCAACCCATCCCACCCAGGCCTTGGACTCTTCAAAACACTCCCCTCTGGCAACAGGCTAAGATCTATAGAAATCAGAAACTCGCACCACAAGAACAGCTTCTTCCCTATAGCAGTAGGCTTTTCTAACAAGCCCCCCACACACCCACAGATTCTGACACTGCCGTCTTCCTAGCTTCCCTACTGTGCTCTCTGTATATGAAAACTGTGTAAAAAATCTGCAATACTCTGTAAATAATTCTTGTTCTGTAAATAACTTCTTAAAATTCTCATTTATATTTTTGTAACACAGCTCCTGCCACCCAGTGCTGGACATCATGAGCTTTCACGGGGTCTCAAGTTCAACTATGAACTGGTGTGTATTGCAATTTATTGCAGCTTACTTTTATTTTGTGATTTTGTACATATGTTTTATTTATTCGTTTTAACTTGTATCTTTTCTTCTTATTTCGGCTTGTTCCCTGTTTTTCAGTGTTCATCACAATGGATTTGATAGTTTCCATCGGTATCCTGTTAGGGCACAGCACCAATGGTGGCCATTGCTAACCTGGGCCTGGATCAATCCAGTATGATCTTGTCAATCCGCATACTAATTTGGCTAAATATTACAATGGATGCTCTTCCTGACACTACCACTAACCCTGTGGACAGGGGTACAGGTAAACTGCTAGATGCCATCCCATTACAGCTGTTATTTTTTTCCCTCTTGCACAAGCACACCAAGACAAGTTCCTTCTTGTACTTGGCATTAAGCACGCTTCTAGTGCTGATTCTGAGTTGGATATTTCCGAGGAGCTATTTCTAGCCATGCACTGTGATTGTATGTTTGTGTGTGCAAGAGATGCAAATGAGGTAGGGTGTGTGCGTTGTCTGTTTATGCATTTGTGTGTGTGTGTACTTGTGTTTAACTCCCTTCACTAGACTAGCTTATCAAGAAAAGAACATTAGAGACCCTTACCATCTTCAGAACATCAGTTATCTGTGAAACATGTGTGCACACTATGGTTATTTGATTTTGAGTTCATGGATGTCCAGAGGATGTCCAGAGGTAGGCTACAGTAGACTGCTTAATGATTGTCTTGGTGAAAAAGACACTTACCATAGAAAAGCTATTGATGAAGGTTTGATGAAGGGATCATAGACCCTGGATTTCTATTTGATATGATTTTGAAGTCACACACACACACACACACACACACACACACACACACACACACACACACACAGACCACGTATTGACGCCCACTTAGTGAGATGGAACTGAACTGTGCGTCCGTCATTTTTAAAAATCGCTTAAAGGCATGAGACACTTCTATCAATACAGCAAGACCTTTGGCCCGTATGCCCTGAAGAATTTACAGTTAAATTTAATGTGTTTGCATGTGTGTATATGTTTGCAGGCATGCATGCTACAAACTACCCTGTGACCTGATTTTGGATAAGTGGTTGACGATGGATGGATGAATGAATGCGTGTGCGTATATGCGTTTGCAGGCATGCATGCTACAAACTTGTGTATGTGTATTGACATAAAAGGTGAAGCCCTGGCTCCAATGAAAAGGTTAAGCCCACTTGAGATCATTTACTGTGGAGCATGTGCAGAGCCTGCTAATGATATGAAACAAGCTATTGATCCATGGAAAGGTGGTGAGGCTATTTTGTGCCCAAAGAGAAACAGGTTAGAATAGAAACAGAAGGATGAAAGTGAGAGTGAATAATGACAAAGAAGCACTTCCCAAATTTTAGCTCATCAAACAGCTCCTCCTCGATCACCCCAAAACGTTCAGCTCAGTAGAGAGTCAAACACATGTCAAGCACATGCGGACACGTCATTTAGGGTTAGGGTGTTCAGTGTTAGGTGAGAATGGACAGAAGATTTATTTATCATTGTACGTCATTCAACAAAATGTGTTCTCTGTATTAAATCTATCCTATTGTGTGGGAGCAGTGAGCACCTGCGGCACCCAGGGAGCAGTTAGGGGTTCAGTGTCTTGCTCAAGGACACTTTCGAGATGCTTTCCGCTGGGACCAGGGACTGAACCAGCAACTGTCCAATTAGTAGATGACTCTTCTACCTTCTGAGCTAGGCTGCCCTGATAGTAGTGCACATGTGACAAGCTTTTGCTTGATGTTTGTCTATTTGTTTTCAAGGGGTGGCATAGGTCAGGGGATGGGGCAGTCATCTCGTTGTTGGAAGATTGGTGGTTTAATTCCCAGCCCCTGCAAAATAAATTCAGTCTCCTTGAGCAAGCCACTGAACTCCTAACACCCCAAGCAATCCATGTGATGGAATGGCAACCTGTCCAGAGTGTTTGCCCTCCTTTTGCCCAAGGAGTGCTGGGATAGGTGACAACATGACGTCGCAACCCGGCTTCAAATAAGCGGCACATACGGAATTTGTTTTTCTGTAAATAAAATCTGCATGTTCACGAAGTGAGACAGTGCTCATACATTTCCTGTCTGTTCTATGCAAGGCATTCACCCCCCTCCCACACACGCACACACACATGGAGGTATGCACACCACCACAGTACATAGCTGACTCCGTCAATAGCTCCAATCTCCTTTATCCAGGGGTATGACACTCGCATGTGGATCTGCAGACACTAGTGTGGTGCACCTCCGTTTTGCTTGGAGAAGCAGAAAGAGCAATAGGAGACAGGAGAATGGCAGGACGGCTTGGGAGGGTGAGAGGGATGGATGGAGGGAGGGGAAATGCAGAGGGAGGGTAGTATGGTGGGGGGCGCAATAAGAGCGCTGAGTGGCTCTAGTAAATATTTATATTGCATTATGATACGCGGAAGAGTGAAAGAGACAGAGTGAGTGAGTGTGTGCATGTGTGAGAGGCAGATATAGAGCGTCCACCCCTTTATTAATTTTATTCCGGACCGCTAAGTTTAGCATTCAACACGTGTCGCCAGTGATGGAGAGAGGGAGGGAGGAGAGAGAGAGGGAGAGAGAGAGAGAGAGGTTGACGGTTGCTAGGTGACGGGGCGCATATACTGAATTTTAACAAAAGAACAAGGAAAGAGGGAGAGAGAGGAGAGAGGTAGAGAGGGAGAAATCGAGAAATTGAATAGATGTAGTGTATATATAAATAAATATATATATATATATATTTATTTATATTACATTTTTTTCAGGGGAGGGGGGGCCGCAAAACGGATAGGCTACCTCAAAACTGGAATGATGTGAAAGCGATGGAGGGACGCCGGGAGAGAGGGGGGAAAGGCTCGTGAAAAACAGTAAGTAACATTTCTTTCAATGGATTTGCGCTGCGGAGGCATTCCGCTCCGGCTGCTCCTCATCCGGCTCTCCCTGAGCTGCGATGCGGCTGCGGAGCGCACGCAGTAGGCGTCATTGAGACGGCGGCACAGGGCTCGGCTGTCCGCATCTGACGGAAGGCTGGACGGAGAGAGACATAGGAGGAGAGAGACATAGGGGGAGAGAGACATAGGGGGAGACAGGTGGACAGACGTGGCCGACGCGTGGGGATTTGACCCCTCTGTCATTGCTGCGTGTGGAAACTCGAAGCTTTTCAAAGCCCCGTTCAACGCATGTGGTGTCCAGACGCAGAGCTAGAATATGGGTATTCGGATGACACGCGTGCACGCAGTTTTTTTTTTTTTTGACCGGCTGTTAAATTTCTGCTTGCTTTTGGGCTGCAATGTTGTCTGTGAGGAATCTGCTGTGTTCAGAGTTCCCCCCGGTTCAAGTCTCCAACACGCCGGTGTTGGCTGCAGTCCCCCCCCACTTTCTCTCTCTTCCTCTCTCTCTCCCTCTCTTTCTCTCTCTCTCCCTTCCTCTCTCTCTCTCCCTCTCTCTCTCTCTCTCTCTCTCTCTCTCTCTCTCTCTCTCTCTCTCTCTCTCTCTCTCCCTTCCTCTCTAGCTCTGTAATTTTTCTCCCACTCATTTTCCTTCACCCCTGTCTCCCTCTCGCTCGCTCAACCTCGCGCATGTCCGATGAAGGACAACATAAGTAGGAAGAATGAGTGAGAGCTATGGA
>OMLC01029294.1:2828-12971 GCA_900302585.1 Regalecus glesne
CATGTAAAACAGACCGTTCTCATTTATAGGGACAGTGCATTTAGCCACCAGGCTAATTTTCATCTGTTGTCCCAAGAAATTAGGCGTTCAGTGTCTTGCTCAAGGACAGATCAAGGAACTTTCTGAAAGAAGTGGGAATCGAACCACCGATCTTCTAATTACTAGACAACCACCCTACCTCCTCGAGCTATGCAGACACATATTTTCCCCACACATTCACCTTTTTTTTCCCCAAAAACCTAGCATACAGGTCCCTTGCCTAATGTGATAACTCCAATCTTGCATAATTCTTTAGTGATAATAAGTTATTGCCCCGATGGTTATTCATACCGGCAATGAACTATGACTCATTTCAGTTGGGGTGACTCTCAAACCCAGACCTTTTGTCTTCTGTCTACAGTGAACATTTCCCATGTTTCTCTCATTCAATAAAAGGGCAAGTGTGGTATTTTGTTGTTGTGTAATCTCTGTCGTTAAGCCTTAGTCCTGGAAATGCTGTGAGGAAATGGTCATTATGAACAGTCTGATCAGAATTCATTTCCTCTTGCGCAAATCCCATTACGTTTCAAGACTGGGAGATCGATATTCCTGTTGACGTGACTGAAACCTGACAAAATCCTACAGAGGTGTGTGCCATGAATGTTTTGTAAGTGAGAGATGAGACGGAGGGCTTTAAAGTGTTCAGCTTTTTGATTCATGTAGTCATGTGAGAATTTCTGTCAAAAAGACTAGAAAGTTTTCTCCCTCTCAGCCACCAGCATTTGACACTCTTCCCATTTTGCCTTGGGAGGGGTTTCCTTTCATATTTGTCAGCTGGTGCCTTTATAATCTGTCTGGCAACTCAACCAATCGCTTTGGCCGATCTTACCAGGAACACAGGACATTCATTCGACAAGAGGACTTTCAGGGTTATTGAGGTGCACAACGCCCTCCACAGAGACAAGACTTTGTTTAGAGAAGCTGGGTCTAGAGCCCTGCTAGCACCGTGTCTCTGACCAAGATAAGCATCATGGAAACAATATGTACTTTTATGAAACAACACATGGAAAGGTTATCAGATGACTTAATCTCCACATGTGCTTCCTTTCTTTATGTCTGCAACCCTTTTCTTTAAATGACACACCACTCTGATGGAAGCAACTAACATGAGCTGACGAACGCGGTATAACACGGCCAATCATCACCACATCTCGATTACATCAAAATGTGGTGATGACTGGCTAAGACCAGAGCTATCCATTATACGCCAATGCAACAGAAAAGTGTGAATGGTTTGTCGCAATTATGTAAATCATAACTTGACCTCATTTCAGATGCCTAACATTTCACTCAGAGCGAATACAACCTGATTTCAAAGCTGCCTTAGAAGTAAATTTCCCTCGGGTGTATTATGACAGTCCTCGGCACCATGGCCTTTGTTTCATCAACATCTTCTTCGGAATACGTCATGCTCTTAACAAATGAAACTATGCATTGGGATTCAAATTACTGTCGCATTAGGCTAACAATTCAATATGACTATCAATTCGTGGGATTCCCAGAAGGCACTAGTCTGTGAGGCCATGACTCACTCTGCAACTTCAGTGTGGCTATAGAGCAGTACAGAGCAGCTGCAGTGATGTCAATGGCAGAACATTCCTAAAGCGGCGAAAGCAATAAATACCATTCATTACAGCATCACAGTTGTGATTGTGTTGTCAAAGTTTGCCTCAATCGACCCATCGTGTCAACCTAAGAGACAAACATTGGGATGCGAGAGTGTGTGTGTACGTGCGCGCGTTATATGAAACATGTACTTTCTTGCCATTTTTACTTCATGAAGGAAACAACACTTACCACAAAGACACATATCCTGCCATACTACTGTATTCCATCTTTCAAAAAAGAAAGACAAGATTTAATATTACTTAACAATATGTTAAAAAGTAGCCAGTTTGGCTTCAGTGTTAATACAATATACACTCTATAACAGATTGATAGTGTGAGTATTGTTCAATTTCATTCTGAAAGTATTCTGATACAAGCTGGCTACAAGTCAAAAAAAAAAGGTAACTGGTACACCTTAACTCAATAGTTTGTTGAACAGAAATGAATAAAAATAACATTGTCAAGTATTTTGCCTTCATCCTCTCAGTGAAGGGGATTGGCGGGGGAAGCAGAGAGGGGAGACCAGCTGACCAAGCCCATTCCCTTGTCAATGACATCAGTGAAATGCCGTGCTGGGGACCGGTGGAAACAATGGGATAGCAAGTCACAATAACTCAATTACAGCTTTTTAATTCACATACCTCATGTTTTGTTGTTCTTGGTGTCTTTTTCTGGAAGGAGTCCATCCAAACACAGTCAGCATCTTTTGACTACAGGTAAGCCAATGTAAGAATAGGATTTCAGAACATTTTGCTTCCAGTCAAGATAAATGTCCAACTCAGACTAAAGCACACAAGCACGCGAGAAAAAAATAATCAATAGTATTTCCTTAATTTTTTTGTATACATTATTTTCTTTCTTTTTTGTGTCATAGTTCTGCAAAAGGAATGGGGTCCAGGTGGGGTTGTGGCGGAACCACACAGCGACAAGAACGAAGCAAGGCAGCATGGGAGTGATTTGGGCAGAGCAGGGGCAATGAGAGGACAACAGTTGGGTGGCTGCAGTGTTGGGGTAAGAGTGCCAAGTTGGTTGGATTCAGCTGTTGGGTTTTCTGACTATGTCCTGCCACAGTCAGTCACAAACACACTCAATGTGCAGCAAATGTGGCCTTCTTCAAACTAAAGTTAGACCAGTTGATAGAAAGCCGTTGACGGGTCTGCCGCGCAGAATCTAGGCAGAACCTGGAAGGAGAGAAAGAGTTCTCTGAATAAATCCCTTAAAACCCTAAACAAGGGAATGAAAGCCATGTCTTAACTGAATGCACATACCTTTTGAAATATTCCACTTCCCTCTCAGTCTCATCCATTTCAGTACTATCCAAATCGATGTCTTTGGGTAGGAACACATCATCTAAAAATCAAGACATAAATCCATGAGGACAGATCCAATTTTTGAAACATTATATGACGTCTGTTTACCTATGGAGGCATAGCATTGTTAGTTTTCCATTTCATGCAATTTGAATCCAGCATGTTTTCAGATAGAATCTAATTATATTGATTGTACAACTATTGTCAAAAAAGAGTCTCTTATCGATGGATAGAAATCCAGTGCACATTCAATAAGAATATTTCCCCTCCCAAATGTTGTGTAATATTTCACCAATCTTCTTTTGGGATGCAATGCTTTGATAAGTGCAGAGATTAAGTATATGGCCAACAGATAATGTTCAACTTGCATTTTCAAATTTGCCACTACCATGCTTCCACCAAAAATGCATTTATAACTTGATTTTAATGCAAAAAAATAGATTGCTATTAAATTAATGAAGACAAAACTTAATGCCAGGAGTAAACGGGGCTCAAAGTAGGTACAGAAAAATATAAGAAAGCTCAGAAGTTGGTGCACTCTACACTGATCCCTAAATACATTTTGGCTGCATTCCAAGTTGGGTCTATATTGTGATAAAATGTGTCTAATAGTACGAAGTATGAAGATTTGTAATTTAAAGGCTTTTTTGGTGCACCATATCTACAAATGGAGCAATTACCTAAGCTTATCATAAAAAATAGGGCTATTTACAAGAGAATGGATTGAACCGATTCTAATAGTTACAAAGGAGTAGTTTAAACCTTTTCAATAACTGGAAGAAAAAAGTAAAAAGTAAAAGAAAAAAAAACACGTAAATGATTTAATTTGATCACTTTCTGGCTGCGTTCTTTCTATACATGTATATGCCCTATAGAGTCGCTTCCATTTGCCAGCTTGTTGCTCTGCTTGCTTGCTTTTCAATTTTAATTGATTTCATGGCTTGCCTGTTCTAATTTATTGATCTTATCCAATCACCGATTTTTAAAAAGGCTCAACAACTTTTGACAGCAGGAGAGTCTAAACTGTATAAAATGGAAGGCACTTGGAATATTTTTGACAGGATTTTACACTGAAACAATGGGTAAATTAAGGTTGTGGACTTTGATAGTACCAACCTATTGAGCAGTTAACCTTGTCCCCTTTCTTCTTCTTGTTCTTCTTGGGTTTGCCCTTGGGCTGCGGCGACTCAGCGCTGGGAGGCTTGCCATTCTGCTGAGGGTGTTCTAACTGTGGAGCTGGAGGTGGAGATGGGGAGGGGTTTAACACAGGTGAGCCCCTCCTCTCTTCTTTAATCTGGGCTGGTGGCTGCTGCTTCTTTCCACTGGTACTGGTGTTATTATTCTTTTCTTCCCTCCTAGGTTCAGTGGCTGGGACCAGGACCTCCAAAGCCCTGTTTCGGGTTGCTTTGGTTTCTGGTGTAGAAGTGGCAGTTGTGCCATTTGTGGTCTTTGTTACCAGATCTGCTCTCTTGGGAATCTCTGGGGCTTTCTTTACTAAAGCTTCACAAGCTGTTGTCCTGGCAGGCTGCTTGGCCTTGGCTTTGCTGTTGACCTCAGGTTGAGATGGAGAAGTGCCATTGTGCAGGCTGGCAGAAGAGATAGGAGTAGAATCCTCAGGGGCAAATGCCTTGTCCCTGTTGCTTTTTGGGCTATGCTGCGTATGTGGCCTGGTTGTTGTTGGGTCAAGTCTGGGCTCCTTGTGGTCAGGTAGATGGATGAGGCTTTGCAGGAGCTGCGACTTCCCATTCTGAAGGTTTTCTAGAACGTTCTGTGCTGTCTGTTTAAGGGGCTGCGGGTTGTTCTGAGGGGGAGCCGTGTTCTCCTTGGCTCTCTCCTTCTTTTTCTTCTTGGCAGCGCGGATATGTTGTAGCTCCTGCAGCCGCAGCAGTTCCCGCTGGAGCTCCGCCTCTTCCTCCTCTTGGCGCTGTCGATGCTGCTGCTCCTCCAACAGCTGCTGCTCCTCACGTTCACGGGCCTCTGCTTCCAGACGTGCCTTTTCCTCCATCTGAAACACAAATCAAATCAGAGGTCTTCATATTTTCCTTCTAAATGGGTAGTAAATCTTTTTTTAACGTTTTTGACAGTTAAGACAAACCCATTCATATTTTTTTATAAAAGGGAAATGCACCCAACTGATACTTTTTACTCATTAGCCTAGCATTAAAACATTTCTAAACTGAGAGTACACATTCATTAAAGAGGGATGGGTATTAATAAGACTTTAACAGCACTACTGCTCTTACTGATACTGCTTATCAATCCAGTACTTTAATTGTACTCTTATCAGTTCTCTCTTTTCCTAAGGGAGAATATAACAAAATGAACATAATTATATTTGGTTTATTTTCTAATGTCTGGACAGACTTCTATTCTAATCATCAACCTATGTTGGTATAAATCACTTTCTCCATGTGGGCTCTAGGCCGCTGGCATACATACCCGTGTTGGATGGGGCAATGAGAGATGACTAAAAGCTACGCAGTTGAATACTTTTTTTCTCTCCATCTGTATTTAATGCAGTTTCACTAGCTGTTTTAAAAGATCACATGTGTTTCTACCCTTACACACAAAAGACTAGTTACATTTATGGCAGCAAGTATTGTCAGCATCAACTAGTCAAGTATAACCAGACTTTTGATCAGTTCCCTCTCCACCACATACACACACAGAACAGACTCTGTATGTGTCAGAAAATTCTGGATTGGGAATTTAAAAAAATGCATCATATTTTCATCTCTTTATCTTACTACAAATTAGAAAATGAGACAGTGAGATAAAAGTTGCACATGTACATGCACACAGAATATGTAGGGAAGAGACAACATTTTGGTATTGGAAGCATTCTGGATCCTTCCATTTTAGTCCAAGTAATATTAACCAATCAAATTTGAGTAGGCAACAATTTCTACAGGAACATGCTCTGGTTGCATATTGGCAATAGCCCATGTGAGAAGCAAAACAGGCTGAATGCATTGGCTAAAATGTCATCTGGACCTAAAACACTTGTGAAAAGTACCAATGTTTGCACATTGTGTGGAGAAACATTCTGAATTGTGTCAACTACTTGTGAAACAATCTAGTCATAGACATTGTCTCATCTCCAACTCCATTTTTGCATCTAAAGTTACTAATCCAACTATAGACAAAGATAGACACATGAAAAAGGAAGTCCTTGTAGAAAATGGAAGTGAGCAGCTAGCAGCTACAACGGACGTCACAAAATATTAGCCATCGTTTCTAGATCTAAATTGTCATCAAGACAATTTGGTCTCTGGGTTCGGAGATTGGAGTAGTTGGAAAAGGACCAAAAATGCTCATTCACTCTCTAAATATACCAGTACTATAAAGAAAGTGCAGATCCCTCTCATCTCTTGAATTGATCATGAGGGACAGTTACCTTCTTTTGTTTATGCCTAGCCCGTTTGGCTGCTTTAGAGCTGGAGGCAGGTTTACTGTCAGCACTGTTGATAAACTGCAGTAGGTCTTCAACACGTCTGTGGTCCTCTACCCCACCATCTCGCTCCAGCACCGGCTGCTGTTCCTCACGTTTCGGCTGCTCCTCCTTCCGCTTTGTCAGACGCAGGCGCAGCTTCTCCCGCATCTCTGCATAGTTACGACTGGTAGGAGCAGCTGGAGGCTGACATTAAAAGGAAAAAAAAATCTTTGGTTCAACAAATCATTAGAATTAATTTTAGTCATAAGCTGATAATTTCTGGCCATGTTCTTCACCTGGAATCTGGCGGAACAAAATAAATGCAGACAATTCCCCTTCAATGAGTTTTATAGGGCCTACCACGGTGGCTCAGTGGGTAGAGCGCATACCTCGGACTAAGGTGCTGCAGGTTCGTATCCCGCCGCATAGCTCTGTAAATGTGAGGCATTCATTGTAAAGCGCTTTGAGTGGTCGTTAGACTACCCCTGAAATTTTTAGTTAATTTAGTAGAATATGAGTTTATAAACTCAACTTTGATAAAAGTGAGATATTCTCTGAATGTAGAAGCTCATAATTTTCTTTGTCTTTGGAAATTGCTCAACTCGGCTTCACATACCTTGGCATTTATTTCCAAGACAAATTTGATAACTCATTTAGTGTAAAAAATTCCCTTATTGAGCAAACTGCATGAATAGTTTGAAAGCTGGTATTTAGTGCCTTTGTCTCTATTTGGAGGGGTTATTCCAGTAAAGGCAAACCCCCTACCAAAATTTCAATACTCTTTTCAGTGTTTATCCATCTTTCTTGGACAATCCTTTTTTCATAAAATTGATAGCTTGGTTTTGGAGTTCATCTGGAAAAGAAAAGTCCCTAGGCTTGGCAGAACTTTATTATAAAGACCAAAATCTTTGAGGCTTGGCTTTGCCAAATTTAAAATTTTATTATCGAGTAGCCAATTTAAGAATATTACATTATTGGGCTATGTTTGAATATCCCCCTTCATCCATGGTTGAATTTAGAAACCTCTTCTAGTCCCGTCTCATTGACAGCTTTGTCACGCACTTTTAAGCTGCTCTTCTTCTTACTCTAAAATATAGACAAATCATCACGAAGGATCTGTAACCAGTTTAGAAAACATTTTGGTTTAGAGTATTTTTCTGTATGGGCTCTTGTTCCAGCTAACCCTGACTTTCCCCCATCCCTGATGGATAGAGGTTTTCTTTCCAATGGTGTACTCTGGCTATCTGTCATTCTAGAACAGAATGCAACCATTAATCTAATTGTAAAGACTTCATAAATATGTAACAAAGATGGGGGGGCTGATTTCAATTCATCTTATGGGTAGAAAGGTGGTGAAATAAAGTTTACATTTTGTAGTTCAATATTAAATATGTCTTACCCCCCCATGACCGAAGAACTCGCAGTAGCAGCAATCACAGTACTTTCCCTCCTTCTGATTGGTAGATGTGGAAGTAGAGGAACTATGCTCAGAACAGCTGTCCTCATCCTGGCTCTCCTCACCATCGTAGACCTGGTGATCATATGGTCCATTCACCTCACACCGATGTCCCTCACAATCAGGATCACTGTAAAGGTGAAGTCAACAATCAAATCAGATTCTCTTATATTTTAGAACAAACTACAAAATGAAGATCATCATACCACTGACAGAGGATATATTTATAAGACTATTTTAGTGAGTTAGCTAGTATCTTCAGGTTACAGGTAAGGTGCGGCATAGCTCAGTGGGTAGAACGGTCGTCTGGTAATTGGAAGGTTGTAGGTTTGATCCCCGGTCCTGTAGAAAGCATGTCGAGGTGTCCTTGAGCAAGACACTGAACCCCTAACTGCTCCTCGAACGCAATATGGTGGCAGCTCACTGCTCCTATACAATAGGATGGGTTCAAATAAAGAGAATTCCAAATTTCCCCTTGTGGGATTGATAAGGGGATCTTTTTTTTTAAACGTACCAGGCTGATCTTGGTATTCTGTGAAATAACCATAGCAAGATAAACACAATTGCAGCAAATAACAAATAATATAGAAGACCAACCTGCAAACACTGGTAGGGGCACTTATGGGACCCTCAGCCGAAGTGGCTGGTGGCTCAGCAGTAGGCAGGCATAAACCCTGGTGAGCCTCCATGAAGCCCTGGGCTGGTGTAGTCATTTTAGGGAAGGGCTGTGATCCCATTGTGGGTAGATGTGTAGTGGGTGCTGGGAGCAAAGCTGGGCCTGAGAGCGGTGGAAGGGAGGCCATTCCTGTGGGGCTATTTCTGGGAGCAACAGGGGTAGGTTGTCTATGGTCCTCTTTACCTTGACTGTGAAATACATCATCTAAAGGAGACAAAGATACAATACATTAGATCTCAAAAAGAACTTAAGTTAAGGCATGCTACTTACAACTTGTTCAAATGAATAAAGCCTCTTCTATGTCCACAGTTAAGAAAATAAAACCATTTCATATTATGTCCACTGAAAAGTATAAGAGTATAAGACTTATCTGCTGTTGAGGATTGTGACTAAATTCTACACTTTCCTAATACATTTGGTGACTGAAATATTTGGGTATTCTTAGGTTGCCCACTGGCCAAACCATGAAAACATTAGTCAAATAAAACCCAATGGAAGCCCAAGCATAGCTTTTAACTCACAGCAAATATCAGCTATGTATCAAGTATCAGCTAATGTCCCGTGTTGCCAATACCACAAAACAACTACATAATCAGAATTTCATATAATTTCTAAAAATTAAATAAATTTGCCTTTTTCTGATTTAAGGGTTGACCACAAACTCAACCACAACTATTAAATACTTGCTATCATCATATTTGGTATAATAACCTGATCAGTTTGGGGGCACAGAGCACAAGGACAGAGAATGTGAAACACTTGTTTTGTGACAAATTTCGTGTTTAGTTTTTTAACATTTCTAGACAGTGGATGACGTACATTTATTCATTTACTGCCTTGATTACTTTTTACACCTTAAATTGGCAATGTCCTGTCCTGGTGTAAAGATTGGGTTGATGTTTCCAGCAACTCAGAAAATCCGTCTGCCAAATGGTTTGAAGACCAGGCCATCACTTCAACAACCCAGGTATAATCAGAATGGCAAGTTCACTATTCGTGTCCATTGTATATTTCCTACATAATAGTACACCATAGACGCCATCTTTAATAGTGTTGCGATTTACTACTATTTTGTCTCTCAACTGCATAGGAGGTATGAGATATGTGTTAGTAGGGCTTACACATCAATAAGAATGGGAGCAGACAGTTGGCTTTATTTACAGCTCCTTTAGTGAGATCACAAAAAAGTTGAATCAATTCATCTGGATAAAGTGTTTATTGAAAGACACAAAAAAAAAGTTGTGGAAAAAATATCTGACTAGTTTATTGGGCTCAGCGCTTTAAACAGTGAGAAAGCCCCAACAGTACCAACCTAGCCACTCCTTCTACCACCTGTATTACCTAAGAAGTTGGGTCTTTTAGATGCTAGGTGGATGGGTGGGTTATTACTTGACTGGACAGTTGTAGCAGTGCAGGACACTGAAGCTGTGGCAGCAGATGTGGCCATCACGACTCGACTTGTGTCCATGAAGGCATCCTGGAAATTGTACAGACACTTCTTCTTGGCACCACTCCTCTTTTGCTCTTTGGCCTCAGAAGAGGATGAGGTGGATGAGGAAGATGAGGAGGAAGGGGCCAGAGTTGTAGGTAATGAAGGGTGTTCCCCATGGGGGCTGATGGA
>OMLC01029294.1:12991-33019 GCA_900302585.1 Regalecus glesne
GGACATCAGGGAGGGGTGGGCCAAGCATGTCACCTAGTTGGAAAAGAGAAAAGGGGACAAGTCACCAAAAAGTTGAATCCGTTCATCTGATTGCTTTTTCTGGATTATTGAGCATGCATAAAGACAAAAGGAGACAAAGTTTTCTGCATAATACTTGAATTTTAAAAAGTTTTTATTTGTTATGATTTCCGCTTCGTTTAGCGCGTGTTCACACTCCGGCAAACATGTTGCCTGGACTGCAGTTTTTGCAAATTAGATGAAAAAGTGATTCAGAAAAGATGCATTGTTCTCATAACAATGTCAGTTAATGTAACTAGTGAAGCACAAAATTCCATTATATGTAATGAAATTTGTACAACATAGCATTACAAATGAAATGGATAGCTGTGCATATTTGCATGTACTACAGCATGTCAGAATCTACTAACACTGGCAATAAATGAAAAGGATCAAGTTGAACTTCTATCTGATTGGCTGGCTTTTTAGAAAATGCTATTGGGTATTATCTATACTCATCAAAAATATATTTTTCAGATTGAGAAAATTACTATTCTATCAAGAAAAAAGCCAGGAGCACATCTTTCAAAAAGGCCAATTTTGAGCACCATCACTTCTGTTGTTAATGGCAAATGCACTTGTTTTTATATAGCACTCTTCTAGTCTACCAACCACTCAAAGCACTTCACAATGAATGCCTCACATCTACTGACCCACTGCAATTGGATATGAACCCGCTACGCCTGACTTCCAGGCGTGCGCTCTATCACTGAGCCACCATGGCTCTCCGTTCCCTGGCGGCTTTAAAATAAATAGATAATTGAAAAGGGATAAATTTGAAAAAGGAGCGGTGTGAAGACACCACTCAGAAATAAACTGCTCCAGATAAACTGTCACCTGGAAGGGATTCTGGCAGCAGCACTGAAGGGTTCCAGCTCTTCATCAAAGCAGCATCCCACAGGTTCTCAAACTTAAGTGAGAGGCACTGCAGTGAGCTGTTCCAGTCACCAGTTCCACCGGCTCCACCAGCTCCACCAGCCCCACCAAAACAGTTCTGGTAAACGTGGTCCTGTAAAGTGGGGCTGAATGCTGGCTGTTTGGCTGCTGAGTGGTTCAAAGTGGGGGTTGGGGGGAGTGGCTAAGGACAGAAAGAAGAAGAGTTATGTTGTAAACAAGAATTTAAATTCAACTGACTCAAATTTATATCAACTAAGTCTGGGCGGAAAAAGTCCCTATTAACTGTGTCCTGCTCAACCCCATAAGACAAAAGAATAAAACGACACAGGGAATACCAGTGCAAATAATGCTCTAATTTCACTTTTTAGGTGATTTAGAACAAGGAGTATCCCCACCTTATTGTGTGCGAGAGAAGGACTAGGAGGGTATAGTGTGGGGTGCAGTAGAGGCCGTGGGAGGTGAGACAAATTGCGCAGAGGGAGGTGGCCGTGAATGTGTGGGTAAAGGTGGAGGGCTGGATGGGTGGGGGGAGTCTTGTTTTCTGTGAAGAACTGGTGTCCAACAGTAGGAGGAGGTGTTGTGTGTAGCCGTCCGGGAGGCAGGCAGGTAGCAGGGCCCAAAGAGGAAGAGCTGGGGTCTTGGTTACATACATGGCATTCACAGGCATGCTGGATCTGCTCCACCTGCAGTGGTGACAAGGTGCAAAACAGGAATATGTGAATAAATTCTGAAATAGATAGACCCAACTGTAGCCCTTATTGCTATCAATTAATTATCTAACCATCCATCACCAACCGCTTATCCAAAATCAGGTCGCGGGGAAACTAGAGCCTATCTCAGTTATCACTGGGTGAAAGGCTGGAAAACACCCTTGAAGGCTCGCCCGTCCATCACTGAGCAGAGCAATTAGGGGAACAATTTCTTGCTCAAGGACACTTCAACACACTATATTAATTATTAGACAATCAATTAATTATTAGACTAGAAAACTAAATATACAAATAACTGAATCACTTCTAGAGCCACCTTTTCAACCAAAGTGGATATGCTTTTGCAGCTGTCTCTTTCAGTTAGTTACCTTAGTTTCTTCGTGAAGTAAATGTTAATCCCCATGCATACAGGGCAGTTTCAGTCTCTAATCCCTGTGCAATCCACGCGTGGTATGTTTCAGTGTGCTAATACCTGTTGATGGTTGTAGGATGGGGGAGGGCTGTTGTTCTTTCCCGAGAGAAGCTCTGCTTGCTGCCCAGGAGGCTCCCCACCACTCTCCCCATCAGCTTCCTCCTCATCACCTTCTGATGAACTACTGCTGCTGCTTCCTTGGGGTGACTGAATGGGAAAAGAGGAAATAAAGAAATGTGTTTAGAGGTGAAAGGCAAACAGACAGAAAGAAAGAGACAAAAACCTTCAAAAACTTATGCACGTATTTCAAACAATAAATCAAATTTTGTTAACTTCCTACCATTGAAAACGGAACATACAAGAACTTAAAGACATCCACAAGAAGCCACAACCTTTGAAGATCTAATATATAGTGTATAACTCACCCCTTCCTTCAGTGTTTCATTATCCCCTCCACCATTGAGCTCACTATGGAGGCCATTCACAGTGGCAGTGACATTACTAGGATTCTCATAGCCACTCACAGGGAAGATGTCTTCAAATTTAGTTGACAGTGAAGGCACTTCATCATCATCACTAATGCTTTTGGGTCAAGAAATGAGTTTGTTAAGAGTGTGAAAGAGCACACCTTTCTTTGCATTGTTATGAAGTAATGATCATATAACATGGACAATTGCCTATACACAACTCATTTGATTGTAAGATCTTAAAAAATATATTTGGGTTTAAGGAAAGTTAATGTTCCACCAGGCATTCAGAACACCTCAATTGGATCATAATCAAGTTTCTAAAATCTTGTTTATAAGGTTTTTTATGATTTGACAGGGATATAGTGGGTAGACTTACAAAGTGTTATTATCGCCTTCAGGCAGAATGAGCCGCGGGTGTTGCTGAATTGTGATGGGGGAACTAGAATTGGAGCCCGAGGCCGAACTGCCAGATGAAAGACTGGGGGGATGCACTTCTGCCAGGTAGTCACGTGAAGGATCCCCTTGCAGGGGGAGCTTGATGTGGAGATCCTCAGCAATGGGAGAGTCCATGATGCCACATGTCAGAATGTGGGAAAGGCTACAGTCATCACAAGTGCACCTATAAGGAGTGTCAAATGGCCAAGGTCAACACGTGAGTTTTATGAGTTGGAATAAATACCTGGAGGGTAATTGGCTTTGTATCATATATTCATTTGAAGGAAACATGGAGAAGACTATTTCTAAAACTAATTCAAATATAAACTGACTGCAAAGCTAGTTTAAAGATGCAAAACAAAAGTATAAGTCCTCAAAGAAATTATAGTGACTATGAACTACTCATTTTAGTAATTTTCATGGTCTGTAAAAACTTGCTGTGCTTAAAAAAATAAGAGTGAAGTGTCTCCAATGTTTAAGTGTGAGCTTTTACCATGCTGGCAGAAGTGGAAGGACTCAATAACATTCATCTTTATAAATCGTTCACCACAAAGTATTAAAGATATGCACAAGAATACTGTTGGTGCATGTAAGAAATTTGCAAAAAGTTAATATTTTTCAAATGCTTAGATTAACAACTAGGATAGTTTCCCTCCATGGAATACAGATGTTGAAAAGATATCATACTGGTATATGCATGGACTGATCCCATGCATGACTTGATTGGTCAAATTGGACAAGTTTCATTAAATATTGTGAGTGAGGATGAACTGAGCTCACACAATTTGGACATAGAAAGAAAATCTAGAAAACGTACCTTCTTCGATAATTGCAATTTGGACAATCTGGAATACTTAGACGAGAAGAGAGCATTCTCATTGTGTCAGTGAAATTATCTCCAGTGACAGACTTCCTACTGTAGGTCAACTATAAAAACAAGGAGGCAAAATAAATTTCTTCAGACCAAATAAATATAGGATTTTTCAACAATGACAAACATGCATATCAAACTTTGAGACCCCTCTAGCATGATGTGTCCATATTTCTCCATTATACCTGTTCTTCTATAAATCTTCGCTGCTTGAAGAACTCCCAATCTTCTTTTAGCATTCGCTGTTTAGTTTTCAAAGTCTGAGAATGTACAGATATAAGAGCAATATAGCAATCTGACCCCATATAAGAGTTACTAAATTAAAAAAGATTGTGTACAAATGTAATTTACTTACATTTTTACTTATTAACGACTTGTGTGGCTCAGTCCGCTGGTTTGTAAGATTCTGACCCTCCACCTTGAAAAGCAGCTACAAAACGAGTAGATTCTTATTCATTACATCAATTTCCAAATTGTGAAAAAAGACCCAACCAAAGGAAAAGTGTGTTTGGGATGTGCATACCTGTTCATCCACATAGTCATCAATTCTCTTCTCACACTCCTGCCACTCAGCAGCAACTACAGCCATATCTTGTTGCAGCTGCTGGTAGCTTTCTAACAAGGTCCTGTACATGTCTTCACTGTAGGAGTCATGGGAGGCTGTGCCATGCCTATGTATCACACATGAAGAGACCAGTCAAGAAATTATTGTATGTTAGATGAAAATACAAAATAATTTGTCAATATTAATCCAAACTATGGATGCACAATATTGAATATGACATTTTCAAACACAGTTGGCCGATTGCCAATACCAACATAAACTTTAAGTCTCAATCAATCCACTTGGTACTGAGGCTAATATGCTGAAAGGGTCAAAATGGTTGTATCAGATCATCTAGACATAGGTTTAAAACAAAACCAGGGTACATTTCAACTGGTGACAGGGCTTATATTCTCTGTTCAGATCTCCGTGGAAAAGCTAGAGCTAAAACATGAGCGGCATCAGTGATGAACTTCTCTATGTGATTGAAGATAATGCTTTGCAGTTCAGGCATAGCCACATCTGAAAAGTAATGATGGCTAGGCATCGCATACCATGGCACCAAGTTTATCATCAGCCTGTGAAAGCCCACATCTTGCACCATGCTGAAAGTCTGGTCTTCAAGAGTAATAAATTCATTGATTTTATTGTTAAGAACTTTCAAACTTTGGGTAGTCACTGCTATATTTTTCAGCTTTGTCAAATTACATAAGTAGAGGCTTTTGATGGGTTTTCACTGGCACTTTGCATTCTTTTCAGAAACTCTTTGTGGTGTTCAGGATGACAGCTCTTAAGATGCATAATTAAATTGGTAGTCTTAAAAGAGTGTGGTTTTGCCCCACCTTGCATCACTGTTGTTTTACAAGCATTCCAAATGGCAATTTTGCAATCTGTTTCATTTATTTTAAAATACTTCCATACATTTGACATGTTGAAGCTTGTAGCTGATGCTCACAATAAAGATTAAGCATCATTGCTTGCACATAATTGACGCTTCACTATGTCAGTCAGGCACATCAGCAGAATTAGCTTGAGTTTTTAATCGCCTGATACCAATGTTGTGCTAATGTCATCGTGCATCCACATAGTCCAAATACAGAATGGTGCTGGTTAAAAACAAAAGGAAGAAAACTAACCATTAACTTGGCAATGATTAGCATAACTGTCACCAATGTATTTTTCTTCACCTTTATTTTTCATTATTGATTATTGTCTATTTTATGTTTTTTTACTGAATGGTTTAATTATTATGAATGGGGTAAGGCTCTTAGCACTGCTCCCTATAAAACTGATCAGCAGATATATTGCATCTGAAAAAGAAGAGCATTGAAATGAGTTAACAATTCAAATCTGGTATTTTTCTTTAGCCAATCATTGTATAACAATGTCTCTTACTTAAGCTGTGCAACTAGTGCAGGTAAACTGCTGTGCAAGATGGGTTCAGAGAACACCAAGTTCTCAAAAAGGTGCTTGTTGTGCAGCTCCCATGTCACCTGGAATTTCTGAAGGTGCTCGTTTTCCTAGGATAAAAAAAAACAGTATCTATTATAACAGAGTCAATCAAGAGACAGATTCTGCTAGTTAGTCTTCAGAATGACACTTAGTTATGACTGAGGTACAATAGCTGATTTTACAATAATCATCTCAAAAATGGTTTGATTCAGTACATGTTCCATTCAAGTTTTTGAGAAATCATTTTGTGGTATCAACTGTGTTAACACTCCTGAGCTTGTTAAATGATGTTAGCATATGTATTTTGGCAATGTGAAGTAATTATCTCAAATCAGGAGACAAAAAAACACATCATGCCTTATTTATATATGGAACAAACACACACACACACACACACACACACACACATTTAAAAATCAGAATGGGGCATCTCAAAATGTATATACTTTAAATTTAAAATTGTTTTGGAAAGAAATTCATAAATAGGCATCCAGATTTTGAAAAGCATACATTTCCATCAGGTGTGTCCCAATGTTTGACTGGTACTGTATATATTAATACAATCCACTCCTTCAAAATGAGACAAAACAGGGAACAAGCTGAAAGAAGAAGAAGAAGCAGAAGAAGAGAAAGAAGTAGAAGCAGAAGAAGAAACTAGAAAAACATTGTAGGCTATGCACTCTCATTTTCCATTTATGGAACATTGTCACCACCTGCTGGATATCTATTCAGTGGGGTTAAATTGCACTGTAAAGAATTGAATTAGTTGATTAATTCGACTAAAATTGAGTTATTAATTTCATGTATACACCTTAGTCAGACTAAAAATTGGATTGTGTGCCTCCCTTTTTTCCAGCTGAGACTCACAAGTTTAGTGGGCTATTATTTTCCGAGGATTGGTGGGGGATTTTCTGTCTTATCTGCTTGCTACACCAGAAGACCTCATCATTCTAATAAAGATCTTCTTTGGTAAACTAAGGCTGTGAATGATTTTAAGTACCAGGAAATGAAATGTTATATCGTGAAAATGTAATCTAAGGGTTTGCACATGGTCATTTGTTTATGTTCATAATGGATAGTTTTTAGAGGCCTAGATCTTTGTCTAGCAATCTATTTTTTTCAAGCAGTGCCAACATGCTTGAAGAAATAGATTAATAAGACTAGAAATCAAATCTAAACTATCTTCAGTACGACAAAGGACACAGTTGCTATAAACATTTTTAAGGTCAAGATAAACAGAATCCTGTTTAAAAATTATCTCTGGCTGATAAGAGGGAGGAACTGACCAGGGTGAGCAGGAAGCTGCTGATGGTGCGTGCAGCCTGGCAGAGGGCGTTGTATTCTTCCAACAGCAGGGAAATAAACTGGTGGGCCTGAGGAGGTCCATGAGCTGAAGCCACTGCACCTGATGTACCTGCTGCCTTGGAGCCAGCAGACAGGTGCTTCAGTAACCGCACCTTCATTTCTAAAACATACTCACGAGCCTGCTGCTCAAGCCGCTGGTAAAGCTGGTAGGGGTCCTTCTCACAAAGCCTGCAAAGTTAGGTTATATGAACTAAATTAAACAACATGATTAAGTATTTTTATGAAATATATATTTATACATCTGACTTTTTTCACAGCTAGACGATATTCCACATGTAATTCCGTCACACTTTACATCATTATGTATTGATATAGACTAAATGTTTTTGCCCTGCTTATTTATGAAACCGGAGTGACAAATCAGCCTCTACAAATAGGAACCATCCCCCACAATAGATTGCACACAAGTTTCCTTAGGCGGCTGCATATTTCCAAAAGCATTACACACAGACAGTTTAGATCTTTAATTTTCCATCTGCACTTTTATGACAAAACTTAAGTTTAAAGGGGCACTGGAGAAAACCCAAAATATTGAATCAAACTAAGCTGTGCAGGAATGTTTAAAGTTTCCTCCATTATCAACTGGTTATCTAAAATCGGGTCATTTTTGTAGTGTCACTACAAATTGTACCAGGTAGTCCCCATTGTCTGAGACTGCTAAATATGTCTTGCTATCCACAGCTTTTTTTTCTTGCACTTAATGCAAATCTGGCATGTGTAGACAATAAAGACAGACAAGAAAGGATGTAAAACGGACAAAAGATGTCAAATAAAATGGTTCTGCAGGGATAGCAGAGAAAAGGGAATACCTTGAAGTTAAAAAGGGTTCAGAGGGAGGAATGGGAAGAGAGAGGAGATCAACTATAAGCCATCATTGCAGTATACCTGTCCACCAGCTCCTTCATGCCCTCTTTATCTCTGTCCAGGGTCTGGTCATGGTCATCTGCCAACGATGTTCCAGTTTGCCGGTAGATGCACCTCACCAAGTAGCGCACTTCTGACCAGTGGTTCTGCAGCTGCTGGGATTCTCTCTCTGATTCTGAAGGGATCTCCCTATAATAAACAAAAGCATAAATTCATGTAAGTTTAATTCAATTTACAATATCCGCTTGAATATTCAATCTCATGAGACAGGGAGAAGAGGAGGATTTCTGAATTAATCTCAACTAAAAAAATACAAGGAGAGGTTTGCGAAATAATGAACTAAGAAAGGGATTCCATGAATCCCTTGAATCAACTCGTACTGACCGTCTCTCATTGCAGGCCTCACAGCTGCACACTGTGTCAGTAGTCATCTGTGTGGTGAGGTCAGGGGCAGGGAGCATGGGTAATGTGGGTGCAGCAGTGGTCAGTCTGTCCCCTGTGGCTGGCTCATGTCCGAGGTTTCCATTACCCACAGGCATGTGTAAAAGGAAGTCCTGGTTCTAGAGAACAAAATTATTGTTATTTTGAAATGAATGTTAAATTTATCAGTCATACAAAACACATCAAACAAGTGCCTTTACATTTATTAGCCATACTTCCAAAGTGCGAGGGACAAGAATGGGACCAAGCACTGACCACACATGGCTAGTTCATCAACTGAGATGCAAGTTTCTCGTTTTGACATTTCCTGATTGTACATGAGTGTCAGGGGCTGAGGACCAATGCAGAGATCATTGGCAGAGGAACCTAGCGGAGTGATATGAAGCAGCAGAGCGAGGCAGAAGGCTTAGCATTGGATCGTTCAATGTTAACTACTGCAGCTTTAATGTGCCATAAAAGAAAAAGTTTAAGCAATACCAATACAACGACGGTGCACCCCTAGTGCACAACTGATGCACACAACCTTGTTACTCATGAAAGTCAATAAATTGTTTGCCTAATGACCATAAATACCAGTGGAATTTTGTCTTAAGCCGCTTACCATTATAAATTTCTCTAAAATCAGACCTTCTGAGTAACTTAAATAATACGTGTAACAACAGCTGTGCTCAGTCCTTTTCTCTCTTTGTAAAAATATCAAAACAAGAGCATTTTAAGAGATGAGCCTGTGTAACTAGTACAAGTAAAGAGAAGTGTTTGGTTGTAATCATAGTACCTCTCTGATCAATGAGGCCAGTAACATTCATCATTTGTTTTTATATGGGATGTTTGGAGACTTAAATATTTGGAGCTGCAGATCAATTGCAGCTTAAACAGTAGAGTGTCAATGACAGATTTTTTATATGTATTCAAAATAATATTTTTTTAAAATGGTCATACTTCACTTAAGAGTTCTGTTGCACAATGTCATATACAGACAGACAGACAGACAGAGAGTTGTCAACTTACAACCTAGCTGATTTACAATCATCTGCACTTAAAATCATAAAGTGAGCACAAGTGGGGCCAGTCGATACTGGTTCTTCTCATCGTCAGCAGCATCATGTACGCATCTGCTCATATTACACACATTTTCAAATACAGTTCATGTATTTATCATTTGTGAACCCCAAAATTTCCAGCAAAATGAAAATGTTATCACCTATGAATAAACCCACCAGGAAGGAAAGGAAGGCTATTGATTTAGAATTAAAATTGAAGGTTATTAAGCAATATGAAAGTGGCAAAAAACTGAATATAATTCAATGTGGCCTACAGTTATGTGAAATCGCAGCAAGTGCTGATGAAGAAGCCTGAAAGTTTGTCAAGAGTTTGAATGAGTTACTTGAAGAATGCTGTCAACTAGAACAGATATTCAACATAGACAAAACTGGATTGTTTTGGAAAGGGATACCGGAACAAATGGAACACACACATATATCCATCCATACATACATACATACATGCATGCATACATACATACATACATACATACATACATGAAGACGAGAAAACCAATCAGAGGTTTAAAGCATTTAGGGATCGGTGCAGTGTATTGCCTGGTGAGAACATCATGGGTTTTAAGCTTAAGAATTTCCTTATTTACCATTCTGAAAATCCACATGCATTTAAGAAAATAAATAAGCACACAGTGCCATTTACAATCAAGCAAACCAAAATGTTAAATAAAAAAAGACGACATTAAGATTATAAAACAACTGATTAAAATACCTCTCTGACTTGCATACATTTTGACTTACAACTAGTTGGTCAAAATCTAACCTGGTCGAATGTTGATTATTATCTGTACATGTTTTACTCATTTTTTAAAGAGCAGCTGCGCTCATATACGTTTACTTATTTATTTATTTATTTAAATGGGTACAGCGTTCGACTGGTGATTGTAAGGTACCAGGTTCAATCCCCACACCTGCAAAAAAGCATGTTGAAGTGTCCTTGAGCAAGACACCGTTCCCTAATTGCTCAGGCCTGTGATGGGCTGGCGACCCTTCAAGGGTGCATCCCCACCTTTTTCCCTGAGATAGGCTCCAGTCCCCCCACAACCCGGCTTCAGGACACAGACGGACTGACACAAATACACACACACTACCGCGCGCGTGCGCGCACACACACACCTTTTAGCAGTTTTGTTTTGCTAAACCAATCTTGTGTTGCAATGAAAAAATGATTTCATGGTCATTTAATATCCCATTAACATGCCTTTAATATGCCCATGTGAAGCTCCCAGAGCCATGAGGATATCTTAAAATTGTGTACTTAGTTTGACTGACAGTAGAAATAATAAAACACTGACTTTATGTAAATCAGAAATGCAAACAATGATAAGCATTTGTGAAGTTGTCACCGAACAGATTTTGTTTTTTAAAATTTATAAATCCCTAAAATGATAAATCAATTACCAACATTATAATCGTTTAATTATCTATAAACAAGTGATAAATGAATATACTAATTATTTCAACACTACGCACATGCACGCACGCACGCACGCACGCACCGTAAAGCCCCATTACCAAGCAGCATCAGGACCAATATCAATAAATTCCCGACACCAAACCCTAGGTAAAGGGCTCTCATTCAGACCATTTTTCCAAATTGAAGCCCTGCAATTTGAATGGATGATGGGCTTATTCTTATATAGTGTTTTTTTAGTCTAGTGACCATTCAAAGTACTTTACAACATATGCCTCATATTTACCAAGCAAGAGGGATTACTGATGGATGCTCTTTTCCTGATGTCTCATGATGGGGCTCAAACCCACTATGCCTGACTTGGAAACAGGCAAAACTGCTGAGCTACACCAATCCCAATTACTTCTCTACAACTCTTGCCTTTTGACTTACCCCTAGAGACTGCTCCAGAGCAGTGTGGCGGTCCTCCTTCTCTACGGTGCGCCTACAATCAGGGCACACCCACAGGGGAAGCTGGAGGGCACTGGACGTTTTGACGGGCTGTGCAGTTCCATTTTGCCCTGAGACCCCTGGCTCTGACTGGAGGGCACTGTCTTTGCGCTCACATCGGCATAAGAGGCAGCGGTCACCAGCTGTGTAGGGTGCCCGCTGGTTCAGGCCAAAGGTGAATGGGGTCTGTGTTGGATCAGGCAACAAAGCAATTAGCGGAAGGACTAAAAGCATCTACATCAGCTCTTCCGAGAATAATCTTAACATTTAAAACACACAAAAAAAGCTTTTAGCCTGTATCATTACGATTACTGAGTAATGCGGGACACAACTGTTAATTTGTTTTGTAAACGGAAGGAAACGGCTACTGCAACATTGAAATCGACCTCAACAGAGATTAAGTTGAACATTACAGTAAATGCATTACAGTAAAATACAGTGATAAAACCAAGTAAACAATTCATCAAACTAAACATATTTTTCTGAATGTGATATGGAAGGTGTTTTATAACCTGGTCAATTAACATTAAGTGCAACATCTGACTAAATTTAATTTGAAGAGAAACGTTTTGAACCACTATTCTGCAATAATGCTGATTGCTAGCGGAGTGCTTCTTTGAATTTTAAAAGTGGTGTCAAAATGTCCCTGGAGTGAAATTAGGTTTCAGAGTAGAACCTCAGCAAATTTACCTGAAGTACTCCAGAGAAGTCAGCATTCACTGGCCCTTCTGTAAACTGTGGTGTAATATTATTGTTCATTGGGACCTGGAAAGGGCACAGACAACTAAATGTGAACTGAAAACCAAATACCCCTCACTCATTTGTGTGAATGAACAAGAATAATTTAGCGCTCTCTGAGGAATTCTGGCCAGCAGAAGTCTGTATCCATCTCAAGACATGGATTTGTGGTTTATTTGTCTGAGAATAAGTTGTCATATGCTAGAAATCCCATTTACCCATTTAGATCCCCTTCAAGAGATATTCTATATGATTGTAATTCTCCATCTCCGTATGTGGGCTCGACAGCTGAGACAAAGTTTACAAAGTGAAGTGACAGAGTAGTACGTGCCAATCTTATTTTTGTTTTTACATAACTGTCAAAAACATAACGTACTTCAATTTGGGATCAATAAGATTAAACTGAATACAAGTTATTGTCATGACATAAACACCATACATTTTTTTGCACAACAAAGGTTAAGAGTAATTTTTTGTGCATATATTTTGTCTAAACCGGTCTGCAAACAGGTGGATGGTAGCAAACCAGTGGATGTTCTTAGAAAAATTACAGAAATATACATGGGATAATTAAGAAAAGGCATTTTATGATTCAAACACCATACAAATAAATAAATGTGAGCACATTTAAATGGAAATCATACAATCTACCTTGCCTATACACTGATTAGCCAAAACATTAAAACTACCTGATGCAACTGCCATCAGGGAATACCATTGCCATGAGGGATCTTCTTGGTCTGCAACAATGTTTGGGTAGGTGGTATGTGTCAAAGTAACAGCCAAATCAATGCCAAGAGCCAAAGTATCCCAATAGAACACTGCCCTGAGTATTACACTGCCTTCACCAGCTAAACTGCTTCCCATAGTGCATCCAGGTGTCGTTTCTTCTCCAGGTCAATGACACACACCCGGCTGTCTACATGATGTACAAGAAAACATGATTTATCAGACCAGGACACCTTCTTCCTCTGCTTCATGGTCCAGCTCTGATGCTCACATGCTCACTGTAGGAGCTTTCAGCAGTGGACAAGGGTCATCATGGGCACACTAGGCAGTGTGCAGATACACAGACCCATATGCAACAAGCTGCAAAGCACTCTGTGTTCTGGGACCTGTCTATCAACAGCCAACATTAACTTTTTCAGCAATTTGAATTACAGTAGCTCTTCTGTGGGATCAAATCAGACAAGCTACCCTTTGCCCCCCACACACATCAGTCAGCCTCAGATGGTTCACGAAACTGTCACCGGCTCACTGGTTGTCCTTCCTTGGACCACTTTTGGTAGGTATTGACCACTGGGAACACCCCACATGACCTGTTGTTTTGGAGATGCTCTGACCCAATCGTCTAGTCATCACAATTTAGCCCTTGTCAAAGTCACTAAGATCCTTACACATGCCCATTATTCCTACTTCCAACAAACACATCAACTTCAAGAACTGATTCCTCACTTGCTGCCTAACATATCACACCCCTTGATAGGTGCCATTGTAACAAGATATTCAATGTTAATCGCTTCACATGCCAGTGGTTTAAATGTTTTGGCTGATCAATATATGAGTGTGGATAATTCGGACGACTGAAAACACCGTGGTCATATGGTATCGTGAATGAATCTCCTAGTGATCATGCTGAACCTGCTAGTTACACACCGGAATTATCATCAGTTGTCAGTGGAGTATCCCAAACAAGAGAATAACGTGTGAAAAAACCCGCAAAATGACATGTTATCAAAACTCGAGAACCCAGTACAAGTGTTGTTATTGTTCCGCACGTATACACTGGTTAAGTGTCGCCGTAGCCATCGTTAAGTGCGGTAGCCTACCTGAAGCACGGTCAATTTAAATTGAGGTTAAAGGGTTCCTTCTGCTTGAAAAACAAAACATCCGAGCCAAGGCCCGATGTAGGGCTTAATTGGCGTTAACGCTCAGTAATTTGTATGACAACTAGCAGCAAGCAGCTAACAGTCTTTGGAGCAAGCAGTTGATTCACGTCTAATTAAACCGAGTTTAACACTCCATTATTTCTTTTTATCAATGATGCTTGATGCATTTTGACCAAAATAATGTCCCACTGATATAGCACTGGTTGTTTCATTTATCTTATGCTAATGGTGGTTAGACACAACGTTAGGCCATGTCTGAACCAAGCTAATGTTGACGACAGCTGGCGTTAACTAGTTTTAACTCAATATATAACGAGTTAAGATCACGTTAACAACATGTCTGATTTACCTACACATGAAACAGTTATCACACTATAAGAGAACAGCCAACCTTAAGTGTACCAGTTAATAACTAGTAGCTAACCAGGGTTAGGTTAGTTAGCTGCCATACTCGCTTCAAACCCAGGCCCAGATCAGATTTGTGTCGTTGATATGCTGCTACCCTCCCTATTTTAATAGTCACCTGGCCAAAATGTAATTCTTACCTCTCCATTAAGCCCTGAGATGGACCCTATATTCCCACTTCCATTGGTGCTTGGTGTTAAAAAGCTTACAACAGGGGCAGGTGTTGCCGTTCCTTGAGAGCCCAGGGCCGAGACAGCCCCGGCCTTGCCACTGGTACTGCAGACAGTACTGCAGCTACTGCCACCGCCCCGCTTGTTCTTCCTGCGTTTAGCTCCTCGTTTAGCATCAGTCGGACTCATTTTTCCACAAAAGCCGGAGACAGCTCGCTGTCCAAAATTGGCAGGCTCTCAGGTGGAATACCCGGCTAAAATATTCCGATCCAATTGTGAAATAGCGATTAGGGAGACACCCCAAACGACAAACACTTACTACCGTCAAACTGGAAGCTGACTTGATAGATTTCAATATGGCCTCTTGCTGGACTTCACAGACTATGTCTTGCGTTCCAACGCAACAGTACGTCCCCTTTCTAGGGCGTATGGGAATTGAAGTATGTGGCACCCTTTCAAAAGGTAGAAATTTTCTCATTGAACGGGGAAACGTATTCAAACTCGACCTCTAATTTACATTTAGAATTTAAAATGTTAGAATTATTCTACTTTGGCAAGAGTAAATATTTTCTCTATATTTTTTTGAATAACCATTGTAATGAGGCAGCCAACAGTCTGTATACGTCAACGTCACCAACCTCAACGGCAGGGGGAAAGCGCATGTAACCAACTTCTTTCCGGGGTCCGAACAGCTAATAAAGCCTCTGTCAAGTTTAAGGAGCAGCAGATGTGGGAAAGCTAGATAAAGTTGGTATTTGTATCCAATTTCCATTACAAGAGAAAAACCTCTGGTGACATATCCTGCAAGGATTTAACTTTAAAACGAATCGGTTTAGCCACGACTGCAGACGGGTAAGGTAAGTTGACAACCACTACCATTCCTGAGTCGGCGTTAGCTAGCTAGCCAGCGAGTTCGTTTGCTAATGTACACCATCGAAAACTTTAGTGTTTTCCCCCTACTTTTTAGTTGAATTGCAACGTTTGCTAACATCATGCAAGGTTTGTTGCCTCAATTGACATCAAATTAAACTCACGCCTCAAGTCAGCTAGCCAACAGTGACCGTGTAGTCGGATCCTCGAAAAATGATCACCTGTTTAACACTACGTAGCATTCAACCAACTCAACAGTTAATGCAATAAGTGATCTATTTGACAAGTCACCTGACATACTGATTATATAAAGGTAAATTGACAATGAACTCGGTGCACTATAATACGTCGTTCTAGCTTAACAATCTGCCAGTTGATATATGTTGAGAAAACGTAACCTTCGAACAATTTTCAGGTTTTACATATCTTTAAAAGTCTGGTACCTAATAGTTGGTTAACTATAGCTAAAGATTGAAGTCAACGCCGGTGTTCCACAATTTCTTCCCACCTGTCGAGTGGTCCTACCTAATGTTATTGCGCAGGCGCGGTTAGGGTTGTGGGTAACACATTGCCAGTTATCATTAAAGTGCAAAGATACAGCGTCGAGTTATTTTCCATGCAATGTCACATACACTTCAAACTCAAAGGTAAGGAACGAAATATCAATCTCTGCAGCTATTGTCCTCCATGGTTAAAATTAATTCATTGATTATCAGAGTCAAAGACCACTTCAAATGCTTCCAGTTATTGTTATTTATCTGATTTCGTCTTTAATTCATAACCACCAAGAGCCCGACGTATTGTTTGATAAGGTGACATATACAATTTTATCAAAAATGGCTGTCATTATGTCAGTTGTGCACAGTAGTGTATTTCAATGACATGACGTGGTACATTTTATTTCTGAACTATGCTGCAACTTTATCCTGTTGCTAATAGCTACCGGGCTTTTGAAACCCAATTTAGATGACGGCAGGGCCCATTCATACCCTTCCAATTTGTTTGTTTTCAGGTATGTCTGAAGTTAGTCTTGTGGCTGTTTTGGGGAAGACCTCAGCCGAGGACCAGGAAATGGATTTTAAGGAAGCTCATGAAACAGAAGTGTCTTTGAGTGAGAATCCAAAAGATGAGAGCATAGGCTGTTGTGATGAAAAGAGAGATGTCAGAGATGAAGTGCTTGATGACGGTGTCAATGACGACGACGATGATATAGAAAAAAGTGACACAGATGCTGAAAAAGAAGATAATGATATTAATAGTGCAAATGAGGACACACACGGTGATGAAAGTGTTGGGGGCAGTGGTGACACCGAACACAAAACTTGCAGTATAGATGATGGGGGACCTCAGGCAGAGCAACATGTTGAAAGAGCTGAAACGCCTGTGGAAATGGGAGATTCTCACTCTCCAGATAAGGTGATATTCTTCGTAACTTTGGACCGTGAGTCTTTTCTGATCCTTCATTCTGAGCTGTTGTTTATGCTGCCTTTTCTGCTCTTGATTTACAAAAATTATGGTGGTGGTGCTAATCTTTTGTCATACACTTTTTCTATAAATCCAAAGGCTTTGATTGTGTTTAGATGTTGTGTTTAGCCGTGTTTCTTAAATTATCATCGCTTGTGTGGAGTTTTTCAGGTCCTTGAAAACTATTCTAGGTGTTGTGTCAGTGGTGTGCTTTCTTTGGTGTCATGGATGGGTTTAATGAGTAAAATTTGTCTTGCATTGTGATGTGGTGAAGACAATCCAACAGGTTTGGGATGATTGCACATTCATATCATTACATTACATATTTGCTCTGCTTTTTTGCTGATATTGGTTCATCTTGATATAAATGCCAGAGAGGGGGATTAATCTTTGCTTATATTGCATAATATGAGTTTCTACTACTGTGTTAAATGTGTAGATAAGTAGGTAGGATTTCAATTGTCTTTATTATCACCTCCTTGGAGCAATTATGTCTCTCTCAGTTTGGTATATTTTGTATGTCTGAATGAGTAAGGAAGATATCTGAAATGATAGGAATCCCTCACAATGCGTCCTGTGAGTAGTTTAAGAATGATTAATATGTTCTCACATAGGTTGTGACATACCTGTGTGAGTGACTGTAGGAAGGGGGATTTATTTGCCTTCACATCCCCAAGCAGACTTATTGCCTGACTTACTAACAATGCTTTATTAACTTTCCCCAGGAGAGGGCTTATATGGTTGACTTCTGGAGTCTCTTATAAGGTCATTTTTTCATATTTTGTGTAACCTAAAGTCTGTATAAAAGACTCTGGAAAAGTAGCCAACTTAAAATGCTGTCAGCATTGTCTTATTGTCATCATGCAGTATGGTTGTCTCACATTCTTATGCGAACATTTGAGAGTTGAGCTTTGACAGTTTCCCCTTTGGTAGAGCTAGTTGATTTTATGATTAGCTATCTGCTTTCTGCCCTTCATGTTGGCTTGTCTCTTGGTTGCTTACAGTTAAGGGGACCATATTCCCTGACATGTCAAACGTTGTGCCTCATTATTTTGGCTCTTAACCACGGTACAGAGCTCTGCTGTTGTAGGCAAATTATTTGTCAGCAGATTTTCGCTGCCAGTTAATACCCCCCACACGTACATATATGTATTGTGCTAAGATATGTAATCAGATATGTTTATTCTCTTGTTACCTGATTTATTTGTATTCTCTTTTGGATTGCCAAATAGAAAGAAGTCTGTCTGATTTACCTTGCTGGTTAGATAAGCCCTCCTATGAATGTCTGTCTGCACAAGGAAGGGCATCAAATACCCTTTAAGCATTTATGTTGTGTGTTATATGACCTCTGAGGCACTTGCTGTCGACACCCTTTTTTGCTGTGCGCATTATGAAACCATTCACAAAAAGTTGAATAAGCTCATCTGGACATGTTTATGGGAGAAACTCCCACTAAATCTTGTGTCCAGATTAACTGATGGAACTATTTTTTTGCTATTTTTGTTGCCTCTATTATTTAGATAAAGAATTTATGAAACCATTTTACAGAGGGTGACTGGAAACAGGCGTCGGCTAAAGTTTTCTTCTAACAAGCCATTTTATTACTGTTTGTATTGCAATGAATTCAGTGAGGCCTCTGATCTTAAAAAGACAGGGCAATTTCAAACAGAGAAAGGGCCAAAACCCAAACATAATTTTAGGTCCAGCTTTTTGTTCCTCCCTCTCCACTGGTCAGTCTCTTAACCCCTCATGAACCCAGAAATGAAAGGACACATAGACTAGAAAAAAAAGTCACAATAACTCTGTATATCTGTCATTGTTATTGGTTCTTGCATCATAGTCAAGGATGTTTTAAAATGGTTGTCCTGCCCTCTCTTCCTCTATAAACCAATTAAGACAACAGTTAATTTACTTTTGTAAAAGCAGCTGGTTTCTATGATCCAGGATCAAGGATTAGGAGTTGAGCTTTGGTCTCAGGCTATTTTAAATTCTCTTATGGGCTTTCTCTCAGCGAATCACATCATGCGCCATCTTGGAGTCAAAAGTGGTTACATCCAATATTTATTTTTCTTGTGTTTATCTAGTTTAATTGATATTGAATCGTGAGGTGTTTTTGCTTTCCCCAAGAGAAATTTGTAGCTGGTGATTGGTGCAGGAGAAATGTACATTACTTAAGATAAGATATTCCTTTATTAGTCCTACGATGGGAAATGCTCAGTATTATAGCAGCAAGTGGAAAGGAGGACAGAGGTGGGGGAATGAACCTGGCAATTAATTAATTATTTATTTTTATTGAATGCAATGCATGCGATTAAATGTAATGCTGCCAAATATGTCTTTGTCACTAATCTAGTAAATCAGACTAGGCCTGTTTCTGGTTACCCAGTGACCTGGGGACTATTTATGTTATTTGGACCCCAGTAGTAGTCTCTGCAAGTAGGATATTGTACAGTGAATTTAGGTTGAGAAGTCCTGGAGATTGTTTAATCTTTTAATGGCAGTAGACTATGTCAAGTTTACTAACTGCCAAATGGAGTTCCTGATGTAATGATATCGATAGATAATATACCACTGCTATCGGGAACACTATTAAGAGTAGGTAAGTATCCCCATTACCTTGTCTACAAAGAACTTGCTTCAGCTTGCTGGCTAATGTGCAGAAGAACAGTGACAATTTAGAGCAAGGTTTAAGGTACGCTCAACTTTTTTTTCTAATTTATAGGCCTATATGCAAACAATGTCGACAAAGGCCACGATAGCTCTGTGGTAAACGTGCACATCAGGAAATGACAAGCCAAGCATTTGATGGCTTTGATCCCACTGCAGGGCATCAGGAAGGGCATCTGGCCTTAAACCCCCATGCTCCATCTAAGTCCGTTTTGTGTGACTATCAACCTCTATTCATAAAATGTCATTTGAGCCATTACAAGTATAGTGAGAATAGACAGGTTTTTTGTGGAAGGAAATACAAAGATAATCTTCCACATGCAATTGATGGTGACCTAGCAACGGT
>OMLC01029327.1:1183-13053 GCA_900302585.1 Regalecus glesne
CGTGAAAATAATAAGGATATAGTTTATGGCACCAAGCGCAAACTTCTTAAAATTATGTGTAATAGGTGCCAATGAGGATTCTTTGGCAGATTCATTTCACTGGAGCATGTCATATGTTGAGGATTCACAAATAATTTATTTTTTACATGACTGATTGATTTCTATTCTTACCTTTATTTTATACTTTATTTTGTTATACCTATTGCTATACACATACACAAACATATTTTATTATTACATTACATTACATTACAGCCATTTAGCAGACGCTATTATCCAGAGTGACGTAGAACAAATGCTTTATTTTATATTTATCTTATTTGCTTCTGCAATGGAGTCTTCCAGTCAAAGAATTTCACACGGCTGTACATCCACAACCGGAGTGATGATTAACATCATGAATCTTGAATTTATCTTTATCGCCAGGGTAGCTGCCGATTGTCCATTCTGTCAAGTGACAGTGGAAAAAAAGCACCCCGTACAGTGTCAAGTTGCGTTGTAATTGTTCCAGTGTTAACTCATCCCATATTCTCATCTCATCATGTTTCTGTGTCTCTGTTTGCAGTGGCATATCAAAGAGGAGAGTCTGTTTGCAGTGGAAGTAGTAGGTGAGTGACATACTTAACCCAATATAGCAAGTTATGCACCAACTTCTTTTAAACAGCAGGGGGAGTGCTGCTCATATTTTCAAAAAGGGGAACCTCAACATCCACCCTACACTTAGGTGTTCCACTCACACAAAGGTTGTGTTTATCTATCTATTAATTCATTTATTCCAACAAACAACACTTTTGACTCTTCTTGTTTCAGACCTGGACTGCTTAGTATGGGTGGTCCTTTAAATCAGCTGTGGCTGGCTGACAATTGGCCCAATGCCTGTGCAAACCACAAAGATTGCAGCATCAACTGCTGTAATAATGGCAATGGCACCAGTGACAGTAACATGACCACATACAGCCGACCAGGTCAGTATGGTGTTTTTGTTCAGTTTATCACCCATGAGACTGACAGATGGTTCAGAGCTCTAATCTATGTGAAATATCCTCCAGCGATCTTTGTTAAATGAGGGTCGATTCAAGGCTGTGTTCCTACTGTGTTAATGTGATGTTTCCACTTATGTCCTCTTCAGCCGACTGTATAGCCAACTATGGGAACCATCTGGAGAACAAGCAGGGAGGCCCACTGGGGTCTGACACGGCCATTTACAGTGATGTGAACATCTCCAATGACATAAAGACCTTCAACAACCCCAACCTTTGTCATGAAGGTCCAGGAGGAGTACTGGAGAATACGTATGAACCTATCCCATATGCCACCACCCAGCTCATTCAGTCTAATATAAAAAACAAGACTGCCAATGCTGGGGCTATGGCAGAGTCACTGGACATTCCTTGCTGGAAACAGCCCCCCAATCCACCTCAGATATCAATGGAAATGGCAACACAGATGCAATATAACATAATGGACCAAAACAAACTTAACAAAGGTTAAGTGCATTTTGATTTTTTTTTAGTTTTCAGTTTCTGTATGAAAATAATCCCTCTTTGATTTTATTGTGACATTATTCATTCTATCTTCAGACCATCTTCAAGGAGGTGAAGGGATAATCCAAAACACTCTCCCCTACAACCAGACCCATGAGCACAACACAGGAGACTCTTACCACAGCTCAGATAGAGGCAGCAATAGTACTACAGGTACAGCTAACCTTAATTCTGCAGGGCTACAGTAATGTATGCAGTGATACAACTTAATATGAGAATCAATCATGATCTCTGTTGATTATTATTGTTCACTTTTTGCCTCCTTAGGGAGTCAAAATTATAAGAAAGGATCAAGGCCTCCCAAAATGTCCAGACAGAATGCAGTAAACTGGGGAGAACCACTGCCCCCTCCTCATGCCAATGGCCCACCAAACTGGAACTGTGCTGAGTATACTTTACCTATGGAGAAGAAAAGGTGAGGGGGAAACGCACACACTCATACAGCTAGAGAACGATTTGTTGTAGTGAAGTTGAAGCAGCATCCCAAGTTCAAAAGAGAAAAAATAATGTTGTGCTTCTACCAAAATACATAAGAGCTAGTCTAAGTGAAAATTCATAAGAAAAATCATTGTAAAAATCAATTAATTATGAATTATTGACTGATAGTAATGTAGCCCAATTAACAACACATACATAATGTTTTCATGGACCTCAACTTCATATGTCCTTTTTTGCATTTGCTCTACATTCAGTTTGGCACAACTGATTAAACTGACTTTAAGAGTTAGTTTAGGTTACCTGGAACTACAGTGAAAAGCTAGAAAAAAAGCTTTAACTGAAAAAGAAAAGTGATTTTTTTCCCCATTATTATTACTATTCAAAAATTACTACAAAAAATGTGCATCATTGACCTGGACAATTTAGAACACAGATGTTTGGCATATCAACTGTCGACCCACTTTGAGCCATGTCAATTAAGCAAAGCCACAAATTCTACCTGATTATATTAAAACCAATATATGTTTAAAGTAATAAAGGACTGATAACATTTCATATGCCCATGTTTAAATAATTATTTTCAGTGGTAGATGTAAGATAGAACATCATTTACTTGTTACTGCAGGACTAATTGAGCTCTAAATGTTTCAACTGCAGACACTTTTTTTCAAGTCTTAACAAGTATCTGAAATTTTTAGGATTCATACTCAATACAAATCGAACTAAAATGACGATGCAATCAAGAGCATATGCTTCAGGGAAACCTGAGGGTTTTCAGGATTTACCACCAATTACCCCTATTTCCCACAGCCAGATAGATCCTCATGACAATTGCTTCTCTCTTAGCAGTGTAGATCCAGGTGTCCAATGCCTGATGCTGTCCTCAAGAATGTACTTTCCTCAAGATGGTATGGAGGAGGAGGAAGAAGAGAGGGGTGCAGAGGAGATGAGAGGCAGTTGTCCTACTCCCCCAGTTAGAGGACCATCCTCATCTACTGCTGAAGTGTCCTATAGTCACCAGTCTGCACCCACACTCATCCCATCAGCACAGGGAGGCCAACGCAATAAAACAGAACATCATAGGTAATCAACCTCACCCCCGATTTAAAGAAGAAATGTGTGATTTCTCTTGATCTGTTCCTTCCTCTGGCAGTGAGAGCAACAAACAAGGTGTAGCAGCTGTTATTACTTGCGTGCCATCAGCTTAGCAGAACACAGTAAAACAGCATCCTTGCACCAAAGCTAACATAGGCACTCTAATATGTTACAAGAAACATCAAACTACAGAAGAATTTCATTCTGTTTTAATATTAATTGAAGAATCACTATGTTACCTGTCTAGCAGAAGCATCACCTTATCATCTTCACATTTTACTCCTTTTTCCTGCTTGAGAAGGAATATGTTGACTGCTGCTTCAGTGTTCACTAACAGTGGTATAAAGAGAATGTCTCCAATCATGGAAAATATGTTTATTTAACCTAACTTCATGGTCCAGATGGATAAAAAAAAACTATTTATCAATGGAAGGAAATCCTGGATTTCAGCTTATATTTTTTTATATTTGCAGTATAAGCACCAGCAATAGAAACCATCAAACTCAATAATTGGCTATTTCAGGAGTGCACAGATTAATGTTAATTTGTTGTTCACTTTCCACCTGACAAATAACCACCCACCTATCTCCCATCTTTCCCCAACACACCTGCATTTTGACACCCCTGTACATGGATATTGATAGACAGGAGGAAGAGGAAGAGGCAGGGGGAGAAACAGATGCAGAGCTGGTCCAGAGTCACCAGCACCAGGAGAACCAGCAGCAGATTATTCATCCTTCTCTACATAGGGTCTATGCCCATGGGTTAATGCAAACCCCTGCCTCAAGCACCGGAGATCTGGACAGATCGGTCACCGGCTCAATGATCAACAGTTGGGGCTCCGCCTCTGAAGATAACATTTCATCTGGCAGGTCCAGTGTAGTCAGCACCTCAGAGGGATCCTTTTTTACCGACACTGATTTCAACCAGGCAGTAGCATCTTTAGGGGATAATGTAGCCCTAGGCATGTGTAGATACCCAGAGGATTCAGGTGAGAAGTATATCAATATAATTGATCAAATAAATCCTTTTCATTGAGTGAATCCTCAATTGGTTTAAATACTTCTTCGGATCGCATTTAGAGACAAAAAATGTTGTGTCCTTTTTCAGTAATTATTTCTGTATTTATAGTTATATCACTATGATACGAGTAAAAATATGCCATGGATATGAATACAGCTGAACTGTAATGCCATTACAGTTTCTGAATAGAGTGCAGTTATTGTGTATTCAAGTGATTTTGTGACATAGCATGGAAAAGTATGACTTGTCGATCCTGTAATGTGTATATTTTAACAGCTAGCTCACTCATGCATTTTATGAAAGAACTGGGTCACATCTGCAATTTGTAAAATGAAGGTTATGGGTTGCCTTGCTGTGAGAGAGATGTATGAAAATTGCTTTGAAAAATTAGAATATCGTGCAATGGCAGTTTGAGTTCTATCACGCCTGTGTTTTTAACGTTGCTGTGATGCATAAAGTAATGTTCATCCGTTGTACCATGCTAGTTTATTTACTTGTCTCTAAATGTTTCATTAATATACTTATTAAATAAGAGTGATCGGAAACCATAATTAATTACATTTTTTACTAATGGTTGCTTTTAGTTTTTCATACACTTTATATGATCAAAGCATTTCACATTTTCAGTAAACATTGTTATACTTTAAGGGCGGCGGCACCAGCGACCCAGCAGCCCCATGTCTACAGACAGCAACATGAGTCCAGCAGTAACACAAAAGAGGCCCAAGAGACATAAACAACATCAGTCTGGTCATCAAGGCCAGCGACCCAGAGATGAGTTCAATGATGGTAAGACACCAACAGAGAACAGGAGTACAGACTGATGGATGCAAAGCACTCTCAGGACTCACTCCCTTATCTGTACACACTTGTCTTGTGGAGGAATTATTACAATGATATCTCGTTGCTCCTCTGTCCCCAGACTCGTGCATGCCTCTGAATTTCCCTAGCCAGAAGTATTATGATGACTATAAGGCAAGGGGGGCTACACTACCAAGGATGGGCTCTGGGGAGGCCAGGGGACCACGATGTGGTGCAGGGCCTCACAGGACCAGGGAGGCCTCCTTTGAGCTAAGAGAGAGCCAGAACAAGCACAAGTCTTCACAAGCAGAAAAAGAGAGCAGCAAGAATCAGCAGTATTCTGGTACTGAGTGGCACCCTTAGCTTTCCGGTCTCCCCAGAAATACTTTAAGTCAGACCAAAGTTGCATTTATTGAGGCCCTTTTCCCTTACTTTAATTTTTCTTCATAATGAACTCTAATACTCTCTTGCTTTGTCTCCAAACCGTCCAACCTGAGCTGTCCCGCTAATATACTTGTTCCTAATCTTGTCCTTCTTCATCACTCCCAATGCAAATCTCAGCATCTTCAACTCTGCCACCTCCAGCTCTGCCTTCTGTCTATTTGTCAGTGTTACTGTCTCCATACCATACAACATAATTGGTCTCACTGCCATCTTGTAGACCTTCCCTTTCACTCTTGATGGTACCCTTCTCTCAAATCACCCCTTACACTCTTCTCCACCTCAACTGCCCTGCCTGCTTTCCCTTGCGCATCTCTTCCACACTCCATGTTACTTTGAGCAGTTGACCCCAAGTCTTTAAACTCATTCACCTTCCTCACCTCTACTCCTTGCATCCTCACCATTCCACTATTTCTCCTCTCCTTCATGCACATGTATTACGTCTTTCTCCTACCTTTCCATCTATAGATTTACTTTTCTCTGAAGAGAAGTTAAATTAATAAGTAATGTCGGAATTTTTTGTGTCAGTTTTGGTCTGACTTTAAATTTTGTAATTTTGTAGAAAACTCTAACCTGCATTAGAGGTAATCCCTCTCCATTTCAGATTTTGGGGACATCCTTTCCTACAGTCGTCCATCTTTCCCTTCAGTTCTGGAAAAGAGGGAGCCTGGTCTCACTCCTGCTAGCTTTCTGTCGTCAGGAGGGTCAAGACCCAAACAAGGAAGGGAGGAGGCACCTACCAAGCCCCACATGGAAGAGATAGAGGTGTGTCATCATACCCAAAAATCAAGACTACAAGCTTCTAGATAGCAGTTTCTTCATCACTACTTGTATTCCCGAAATGGCCCTCTTTACATAGCTTTATTTCCATGAAAGCCATGTTGTAATATTTAATACCAGTTAATATGTCCGTATCCCTTCTCTTGTAACATAAGCCTGTTGTGTCTTTGCAGTTGCTGGAGAGCTGAAGAAAAATACTGCACGAGGAAAACAGGATTCTCTCTACGATTGACTGAGATGAAGGAATATGACCCTTAACATATAGAAGAAAGGCCTGTACCATGATACTCATCATCCATTATTTTCTAAATGTAGATTCTCCTGAAATGTCTAAGTTTAAGTGGAAGGAAGGGAGCGAGAGAAAATGGAGGAAGAAAAAAAGGTGCTATCTTATTTGGGCTTTTGGCCTCTAACTGGAAGCGCTGTTCATTATTTGCTTGTTATTGGTCATTGGTCATCTCCCACTATTCTTTATGTTGGGTTCATGGTGGGTTCGGTGATGTGAAATGAACTACATGCACATTTGATGGCTGTGTGAGTTTATGAAAAGATATTGTCCATGGTGACTGCCCCCGTGCAGCATACATGGTCTTTGCGTGTCAGTTGTCTTGTTATTTTATTGTAATTAATATTCAGTCAGCATCAGCAGCCATTTTGTCAACTGTAAAAAAAAAAAGTTAAAAAAAATACTGCCACAGAAGTGCTTCGATGAGATCCCATTGGAAATGCTTTTTGTATAAAATTGTTAATATTTTGTTATCGATGTCTATCTTGTCTTGTACTGTTTGTTTAACTTTGGTTATAAAAGCACAGTCACTTAATATTATTTGAAATCAATACACAAATTTCCACCACACAAGGGGGACAAACAGTCGTATGTATTGTCGATTATGTGATTGGCTCAGTTCAAACTGAGAACATAATGTATTTCTGATGTGAATTGAGTGGCGCACATGGTTTTCTGCAGATTTAATATGGTGGTTGTACGGGAAGTGTATTGCAAGTCGTTATTTGTGGAGGATGGTCTTTTACTCAAGTTGGCTTCTTCTGTGTCCGTCCTTTCAGGATGAGCAGAGAAACGGTCTTGATCTGGTTTTGCTTGTTTGGTCATTTTACTCCTGTTCTGTATTTGACTTGGGGGGTGAGGGGGGGTGGCACATCTCTTGTAATCCAAATATAAACTGGTTTTGCATAGTCAACACATCATCTGGTTTAGCTTGGTGTGGACACTACATATAAAGACATTATATTCAGTGAATGATGCAAAAACTGCATCTTTCTTGTGTCTTTTGATGCGTTATTTAAACGGTATGGCACCAAAGTTATGTTGAAGCACACAATATGTCTGTAAAGCAGAGGATACAACCCATTGTGTAAAATTAGGAAAGACAATTTGCAGTTCCTAGTCCCTCTTCCCACCCCTACATGAAGGCATGTGAGTTGGTTTGTCTGTAGCACAGACAAAATGGACTAAAACACTCGGTGATGGAGAAGTCATGTGACGTTGCATACATACAGCAGACTTCAAATAAATGCCACAAAAACATGTTTATACTCTCTCTTTTCCTTCTGCCTGGCAGTTTTGCACTGTAAGTCATAAGACTGCCATGGAATTTGGTTTGCCAAACATAGCAAATTACTGGAGAAAGTGATAAAGGAAAGAACTTTCTAACTAGGAGAAGGAAATCATTTGTAGAAATGTAAATGTTGAAGCTAGCAAAATAAGATTTGACATTTAAAAAAAGAAACTGTGTTCCACTTTATGTCAGCCCGATTAGAAAGTCTTCTAAATCAGATGAGACAAGTTGTAATTTTTACTGCATTATTTATAATTAAAATGTTTTAAAATGCAAGCCCTTCATTTGACTGGTTCTGAGATTCAGTGCCTGTTTTGTGATCGTCATCAAGTCATTCTTGGATGTCTTTTGGTCTCTTCCCTTTGTTGAGTTTGCTTATCTAACTTTGTGGTTGTGGGGCAGAATGAAGAGGATGCAGCGCTCAAAACGGATTGGGGAGAAAAGCCAGCGTTGCAGTTAAGAGAGGGGAACTGTGGGACCGTGATGGGACGCACTTCTTAATTAACCTCACTGGTGAACCTTCATTAAAGGAGCAGCTGTACGCTGTCAAAAAGGAAGGAAGCACTCTGGTGCCTATCACAGGATGTCTTTCATTGTGTGGGGTTTGTGTGAGTGTGCAACTGTGTATACATGTGCATGTGTGTGTGTGCAAATGCATGCATGTGTCTGAGTGTCTGCACACACACACACACACATGCACACACACGCACACACACACGTGTGTTGAAGACTGATCATCTTAAGTACATGTTAAAGATAAGGCATCATGCAGCAATAATTACACTAATTAAAAAGCCAAATAATTTTATGCTGCCTTACCCCAGAGCCCCACCCACCCACTCAAATGAAGAGTGGGTTGGGGGCTGCGTGCCCCCTGTGATCCTCCATCCCAGCTGCTAAATGTGAGTCTACGACTCAAATAGCTGAACTCAGGGGGCTTTGTTTAGATTTTGGGGTAGAAATGTGCCATACGCTTCAGGAACCGGTGAACCGGATGTTGCGTATTCAAACCGGCCGTGGGGGTCAGGAAGTGCATCCGGCGGTGATCCTCCACTTCTTCTCTAATTGGTGCTTGTCTACCTTCGCGGTGTGGGGAGTCGTGAGAAACAAAAACGGACCTCCGTACTACGTAAGTGGACCCACATTCAATGAAACACACAATCTGACTAGAAGCGTTTACTGTGTCAACATGAAATAATAATACATTATCAAGACGTATTAGCCGCGCCAAATTGTAAATGGAGAGCCGTCACCCGCTTGATCAATCGAGTCGGGGACAGGAGTAGAAGAGTCAGCCAGTTAAACCTCAGGTCCTTCACCCAATAAAAGGCTTGCCCAATAATTACATCTCCAATTCCCAGCAGCCACACGCCTAGTCCAAGACATCTAACTGAAAGTCTGGCTGTTTGCCCACACAATCACATTTTACCCCATATCCCTGATGTTGGAGATACAGTAAGAGGCCTGGAGGGGACACACAACTCGTTACCCTTGCTAGCCAAACTGTCACTTATCGATGAGGGGATGTTTTCCTGAGTGATATCGTCTTTGTCCACAGCCTCACCCACATCGAGAGACACAACGGAACCTGGGAAATTCACGTTTGTGGAGCCAGGAGCAAAGTAAGTTGTAAGAATGTAAGACGGCTGGCAGGGCTCAGGAGGTAGAGCGGGTCACCTTATAATGGGAAGGTCGCTGGTTCGATCCCCTTCTCTTTCAGAAAGCATATTGAAATGTCCTTGAGTAAGAGTAATCCTGAAGGCTCCTATACAATAGGATGGGTTAAATGCAGAAGAAAAATGTCTCCTTTCCTCTGTTGAAGTACCGTCAGATTAAAATATCAGTTAATATGAAAAGGGTTATTCTCCAGGCCTGCTTCAGAGTTAATGCTCCATCATGAAACACAGTTTGTTCCTCCGTCTTAGTCTCCTCACATCCGCGAACAACTAATCTTAATCTTTACTATTTCTATAGGCTTTCAAATTTCAGCAATAATATGATCCCTTCAGTTCGCCCTTTGAGAAGATGCATCTTCATGAACTGTGTTCATGTCTAGGATCATTGTGTGTCCCAAGAAGTTTGGTGCTACCTGATAACACAGTCACAATCTATAGCATACTTTTTCATGCTTAAAAAAATGTTCGATCTGGTGTAGCATTATTATTAGTAGCATCTAGTGTAAGATTCATGAAGAAGACCTAGCTTGTGTCAGGTTTGTTATCTGATCTGGTGAGAAAAGAAGAAGATGAAGCTTGATTTATCTATCATTGTACATGCATACAATAGGAGCAACGTGGCTCAGTGAGTAGAGCAATCAGAGGGTTGTTTGTTTGATCCCAGCACCTGCACACAAGTGTGTTGAAGTGTCCTCGAGCTAGACGCTGTTCCCCTAACTAACTGCCCTGTGATGGACTGGTGACCCGTCCAGGATGTTTCCCTACCTTTTGCCCAAAGGACACTGACATAGGCTCCTGTTTCCCCATAGTGAGTGGATAAGTGGTTGATGGTGGATGTGCGCAGACACTGATGAGAGGCTGAGAGTTGCACCTAATCACTAACAGGGGTGGTGTTTGATTTGTTGACATGTCTGGATTTCTTTGGTGGTGTTGCTGTAATCTGAGCTGTGACTGCCAGGATACTGTAGAGCCGGTGTTGTTTCCTGTTTCAATAGGTAAGCCACATTATCTATTGTTCGCCTGCATAGATGGGCATTTTAAAATATGTAAAAGACCCATCACTTAGATTTTATGTGAGATGACTGTTACATATAGTTTTTTAAATACAAAAGCAGATTATTGCTTAAAAATGAATGTTGGAAGAGCGCCATTTGAGCTATTATAGTATTACACGGTTGGGCTAGCTAAACAATGTAAATGGGACTTGTTCTTATATAATGTATGGGTTGGCATGATAAAATGCCAGCAGGCTTAGTAGGCTAATGGTTGGTTAATGAAATATTTCTTTATATGGATTGAGTATTTATTTTAATGTTTTATTTGTTTTTGTTTTATCATGAACTAGCAGTTCTGTTCCCTGTTTTAATACCTGCCTGTATGTCAAGAGTAGGTTTTGTTTGGAAGGAAACTGATAAATTTGCAGAAAGCTGTTCAGCGTCTGCCTTGACCACCATTAAGACTCGTGTCTCCTGTTTATACAGCTGTCTTCTCCATCGTCCGGCCCATAGTGAACATCCATTTACAAAAACAAAACACAATGCAGAGACTGTTCATGGGGTGTTCGAGCTGACAGACGGAAGAATAGAGTAACAGATAGGATAAAATTAGTTCCCTGCATTTAACCCATCCTGTTGTAGGAGCAGTGGTAGAGTGTGTGATTTGAGAACTGATGAGCCAGATGTGTGGGTTTGAGCCCACTGTGGGGTATCAGGAAGGGACCATTATCTTCCAAGCTCCATCTAAGTCTTTGTCCAACAACACCCCCCCCAACGTGGGGATTAATTGTTACATGTAAAAATAGACCTGTTATTGTATAGGAGCAGTGAGCAGTTGCAGCACCCAGGAAGCAGTTAGGGGTTCAGTGTCTTGTCAAGGGCACTTCAACATGCTTTCTGCAGGGATCGAACCACCAATCCTCTGATTACTAGCACACTATCCCACCTCATATACCACCCTTAGCTAAGCTGCTACAAAGTGAAAGCATCCAAAGGGTGTTCATGTGGCACAATAGCCAGGGAAGAACATTTCTTCCCAGCAAACTGGGTAAAATTGATTGGAGGTGATGCTTAAAATGCAAAAACAGCAGATGTATTTTTTAAGCAAAAATGGTACATTGAAAAGTGGGGAAAACCAATTCAATATGAGCTGGCATTAAGATATGGCCACCGTAAGCACATTTTCTTTTAACTCATTTTAATGGAAACTGTAAATGGTGAATGACCATGCTCTCGCCACTGGGTGTACTGAGCATCACAAGCTAAAGCAATTCCTCTGGAAGGGAACGCACACATTTTTAATTCAAGGCATTGATTGCAATCAAACAAAGCCAAGAATTAAGGCTTACATTATTTGAGTGATTATTTTCCTCTTCGGAAAACAGCTCAGCACCCGGCCACCATGAAAGCCTGTCTTCATCCTCCTTTATTTCCTTTTTTCCTTTTTCATTTTCAAAGGCCATTTTCAAGGACAACTGCCTATCCCCCCTTGGTTTATGC
>OMLC01029432.1:3583-16894 GCA_900302585.1 Regalecus glesne
CAGCCAGAGGGCACATGTGGCTCCATGTGAGTGGCCCCTACCAGGTCAGATACGCCAGGAAGCCGCCCTGCAGGGACAGGTAGGCAAGCCCCGCCCACCCCAACATGGAGGCTCTAGACTCCGCCTCCTCTGCAATCTGTGCCTGCATCTGAAACACACACACACACACACACACACACACACACACACACACACACACACACACACACACACACACACACGCCAGTGAGTCACTTTCTCTGCCCAGCCCCGGAGCGCTGAGTCCAGTCTAAATTAAGACTTGTAGGCTATGGACTCTGCATGGTGCTGGAGCCTGTCCGTCACACAGCTCCGCTCTGCTGTGACAGACAGGACAGAAAACACCAGCAGCCCCGGGAGAGAGCAGCTGAGTGACAGGCAGACACCCACTGTGTCCTAACACCGGGATTTTCAACCACTGTGCCGCGGCACACTAGTGTGCCATGAGAGATCGTCAGGTGTGTCGTGGGAAATCAAATTCACTTAATTAGTTGAAAAAATATTATTTAGTTACTGCAAATAATGTTGCCGTGGTTGTGCATCTGTGCCTGCGATGTAGTGACTGGCGGAGTACTTACGGTAAATACTCCTTCCTGTACCGACCTCCGCTGTCCTCCCACTAGGTGGCAGTAGCGCAATAAACCGCAATAATGACCTTATTAATTTAAAACAATAGAGTTAGTGATGTGCGGAAGAGGTGTTGGTGACAGGACGTAGGCTTTCAACAGCGATGGATACACATTTGAAAATGAAAAATAAAGACTCCGAAGTGGGTCCTGAACAAACATCTAACCCAGATGAAGAGCGTAATATAAGAGGTGGTAAAAAGAAGGCCAAAGCGGTGAGTTGAAGACAATATTGTATAAATTATGTTTTAGTTTGGATTTACTTTCTGCGGGGATCCTGCTGCACCGACTCCATTATGCTTGGTGTGTGGGGGAAAGCTTAGCAACAGTGCCCTGGTCCCAAGCAAGCTTAAACTCCGTCCCCAAACGAAACACCGTCACTTCAAAACATGAACACAGACTGTTTTGTTTGCCTGCGAAAAAACACTGTTGAACAGAAGTTTGAGAAAAACTGTAACGGGGTCTGTGAGAGCTCTCAAAGCTAGCTACTAGGTAGCTGAACTCGTAGCCAACTCAAAAAAGCCACACACTGTGGCAGAGACACTAGTACCATCTGCCTGCAAAGCCATTGTAAATGAGCTGCTTGGCCCTGATGCGGTTAAAGAAGTAGCCTAAGTCCCTCTCTCAGATAACAATGGCCAGACAACTTTAGCCAGACGTATTGATGGCATGTCCTCAGACATCGAACATGTTGTTTTGGGAGAGTGGGAAGCATCAGTGTGAAGTTTGCATAACAGCTTGATGAGTCTACGGACATTAGTGGACATGTTCAACTCCTGGCCAATGTGCGTTATGCGGATAGAGACGAGATCGGAGAAAACGTCCTATTTTGCAAGGCAATGCCAGGAAAAACATCAGGAGAGGAAACGTCTTGATGCATGCTCAATAATCCGGGTAGGGAAATCACAAAAAAGAGGTGAATCTGTTCAGCTGGATCAGAAGTTTATTGGGAAACGTTTCATCACTCACCAGGTGACTTGTTCAGTCTGAGCTGAAGGCAAACATCCCCCTCCTTATAAACGGTACCTTGATACCACACAACAGTAGGCTGGGTTCATATGAGAGTTGTCGGAGCTCCGATGGTTGTGGCTTGGCAAAGTGCTGGCTTGTGTGTACGACCTGCAGGAGGAACTAAAAGTGTTTTCACTGATGAGAAGTGTGATGAAGCAAAGCTGCTTGCAAGTGTTGAGTGGTGTTCAAGACTGGCATACATAACAGATATATGTCAGCATCTAAATGAACTGAACACACAGATGCATGGCCGAAATGAAAAACCTGCTCACAAGCCCAGATAAAATAAATGGATTCCGTTCAAAGGTGTGCCTCTGGCAACAACATCTGGAAAGAGCCAACCTTGACATATTCCCACTCACACAGACATGGCAGGGAGACGTCAACACCGCTGTACTGTGTGAAATAATGGGTGAACATTTGAAAACTCTTGGGGATAAGTTGTCATCTCCCCTCAGCCTCCACTGAAACCCTTGACTGGGTCAGGGATCCTTATGGCTCAGCAGCAGTTTTTGGAACAGACATGACATTGCAGGAGCAGGAGGAACTAACTGACCTGAGACGAGGCCGTGATTTAAAGCTACACTTCGCTGATCTTTGGACAGTTTTTGGTTGACTACTGCCAAGGAGTTTCCCATTCTGGCAAACAGCTATTTCAACATTGCTCCCATTTTCCACAGCATACTTCTGTGAGCTGAGCTTTTCAAGCATGACTGCAATAAAAGCTAAAAACAGAGGAGAGACTGAGAGCTGCTGAGGAAGAGCTTCGTGTGTGCCTTTCTTCAGTTCCTGCCAGGATATCAGCTTTGTGTTCATCTAAACAGGCCCAGGTTCAACACTGAGTGAGTATAAATAAACTGAGACTAAGCTATCATTGTAAATGTGTCCCTTTGTAACACTTTTTAATTTGGTGTGAGTTGGAATTTTTTTAATGTAAAAAGTGTGCCTTGGCTCAAAAACGGTTGAAAACACTGTCCTAACAGACAGACAGTAACTGAACAGTGTTCTCTATGGGGCTGTGTGCTCTTTGGCTACCACAGGCTACACTGCCACTAGGTCTATTCTTAAAGGCCACTGAAGCATTTTTTGGACAAATGTCATTTACCCAATGAGCATTGAGCTAGGCTTCAAGAAGACCCTGTGACCCAACTTTGGATAAGCACTGCAAATCAAGCCCATTACTCTTTAGGTTCCAGAGCGCCTCCTACCACAAATCCAAAGACATGCATGTAGAGGATAATCTGCTGTGGTGACCCCTGATGGGAGCAGCTGAGAGTAGCAGTAGTGGTAGTAGTAGTGGTGGTAGTGGTAGTAGTGGTGGTAGTTGTATTGGTGGTGGTAGAAGAGAGTTCATCTTTATCTAACATTTTTGTGCTGGAGCCTCCCAGCTCAAGAATTTTACACTAATGTAATTGTACATCCGGAGTGACGATAAGTATCTTGAATGTGAGTGACTGTGTGTGTGTGTTTATGATCTGTCCAAGTTTTCCCCCATTTCTGCCTAGTGCACACTGGGACAGGCCTCAAGTCCTGGGACTCAACATCACCGCCATCTTGTGAAGTTTTCTGGAGCTGCACCATCAACAGACCAAAATGAGAACTCTGGATTCCCACACAGCTGTGAGGTAGGGTAGTTAACGGTTACTATGATTCATTAAGCCAGCTTCTCATACCATCAATTATCTCCACATAACTTCTTTGAGTTTGGTACATTGCTGCCTATAAATGTTGGTTTTGTGATTGTAGATATAGAATATAGCATATTGAACACATTTTACAGGCCATCTTTAACACATGGAGTTGGGACCTTTCATAATCAGTGCAACACCTTTTTGGGGGACGGCATAGCTCAGTGGGTAGAGCGGTCGTCTGGCAATCGGAATGTTGCAGGTTTGATCCTCGGTCCTGCATACAGCATCTCGAGGTGTCCTTGAGCAAGACACTGAACCCCTAACTGCTCCCCGAGCGCCATATGTTGGCAGCTCACTGCTCCTATACAATATAGGTTGGGTCAAAAATGCAGAGAAATTCAAATTTCCCCTTACGGGACTGATAAGGAAACAATTCCCCATCCACAGTTAACTTATTTTGTATTGGTAATTGTGTGAAAACATCAATCACAAGGGACAAATTACTCAGGATTGTAGAAGTCAAGTGGATGCTGCCTATTTACCCAAGACCAGTCAATCCATCAGCACTAGTAGACCAATCAGATCAGTAGAACAATTCATACATGCCAGTAAGTTGCTTCAGTACAACCCTGTGATGTGAATGAGCAGTTCTGATATCAGTTTATCTTGTGCCACTGAGTTTCATTGCTTTTACAACATAGCTTCATCAGCAGTAAACAGTGGGGCTGTTTATGAGCTCAGTGGTCGAGTGCTTGCTGCAGGTTAGAATCCACCATGGGGAATTAGGAGGGACATCCGGCCTTAGTCCACCAAAGCTCCATCTAAGTCTGTGTCGATCCCAACAATGTGGAAACTAAGCTTGACACGTAAAAAATTGACCTCTCACTGTTCATAGGACACACATTGAATACTCATCCATGCATCCAGTGTCAACTGCTTATCCCAACCCAGGTCATGGAGGTAGGTTTCAGGCGAGGACCCAAAACTTTCCTTCTCCTGGCCACATCTACCAGCTCTGACTCAGGGGTTCTGAGGTGGTCCTAGGCCAGTGTAGAGATGTTACCCCAACCTGGTCCTTGTTCTACCCTGTGGTCTCCTCCCTTGCTGTGAGGAGACCAAGTGTCCTATGCAATCTTGCGAGTCATATTATAGCCATGGCACCCATTGGGCAAAGAAAAGCAGGGAAATAACACCGGCAGGTCACCGTTCCATGGCATGAGAAGTTAGGGGTCCAGCATTTTCCAAAAAAATGAGGATTGAAATATTTGAGGGAGTGTAATTTCAAAACTGGTCTTGGTTGCATATACTTATTATAGTATTCATTACCTAACAGTTCACGATGAATCATAAATGGATCCTTAACCATGGCTTTTTTTGGATACCACCCAGATATCATGATACACATACATTGTATAAAGTTCCCAAAGATTACCATAACTGTAAGGGAAAATAAAGGCATAATGCCACTTTTCTTGACTGGATTTTGGCCTTCAGCTGTCATCAAAAACCATTTGCCAATATATACGTCAAATGAACACAATTGCATAAGGACTAGAGAAAATGCCAATCTATATAAAGTGCAACAGTGAAATTCTGGAACAGACCAACATGCAGAAAGGTGGGGGTCCGAAGGTTTGAATGGAAAAGAAAACAATACAGATACCAGATGTCTTTACATTTTTTTATTCATGTTTCATTATAAACCTCATCACAGGAAATGAAAACAGCCAAACCTAGAAAAAAAAGAAATAAATGAGGTTCAAGGTGATATTCAATCTCAGTTTATAGAATTGACACAGAAACAAACTCAACCATATCATTACATTAATGATCAGAATACATATCCACTATCAGGGGATCTTACCAGTTTATGCTTTCTCTGCTGCAGCCTCCTCATCTCCACCCTTGGTGTTTCGTGTGTAGATCAGCTGTGCTCTGTGTTTGGACACCAGTTTGATCATGCCTAGAAAAAATAAATAATTAACATCTCATTTTCTGTCATTTGTCCTTATTCTAGGCCATCATCCCATTTACTTCTGTCCGACCCAGTACCTTAAATTGTTTTAGAATGCATCTCAAGAGCTGACTAATGCAAATGTGTTAAGTATTACATCATTATGACCAAATGTCCCAACGTCAATCGGGTTCTGACCATGATATACAGTGAGGTCTGTTTGACATGTCACCATTTATCCCCACATTGTGAAGATGGACATGAACTTAGATGAAGCTTGGGGGATTAAGGCTGGATGCCCTCCCTCATGCACTGTGGTGAACTTGAACCCACAGTCTCTTGGCTTTAAGTTCCTGAAACATTTGCTCAACCACTGGACTACCGCAGACCCCCTATCTGGTCATGACAAGCTCTTTTGTTTATTATAACACAAATGTAATAGACTGGTTATTTATCAACTTTTTGTTTTGACCAAACTTCATCAAATGGCTAAGGGTACAGATTTTTTATCAACTGGATTCATTGGGAAGACCACAAACAGGTCAAATTAATTGGATGAGAGGAAGCGGTTTCAGAGCCAAAGTGAGCCTGATATCACCGACTTCTACACAGTGGATCAAGTATCAAACTACAATTAACCAACAGCTCTACAGAAGAATAAGTTTGTGTCAGAATCCTCTAAAGAGATGGTTTCCTTCTGGGGATTTTCCATGTGTCTCCCTTGAAAAAAAATCAATGATACACTGAACTACTTCTACTTCCACTAAGAGCTGCCACAGCGGATCATCCATCTCTATCCTTTTCTGTCCAACGTCTCTTCCCGCCACACCAGCCACCTGCATGTCCTCCCTCAGCCCACCTATAAACCTCCTCTTTGGTCTTCCTTTTGTCCTCTTGCCTGGCTGCTTCATTTTAACCATCCTTCTCTCAATATAAGGTTAGATATTCCTTCATTAGTCCCACAAGAGGAAGACAAGACAGGCATAAGAATTAGATAAATGTCCAAATCATTTCAAACTTTCCTCTCTTGCTTTGTCTCCAAACTGTCCAACCTGAGCTGCTACTCTAATATACTCATTCCTGATCTTGTTCACCTTCATCACTCCAGATACAGCGATTATTATCTTAAACTCCGGCTGCAACACTTGTCTTTCCGTCAGTGCTGTTGTCTCCACACCATTGCTGATCTCACTACCATATTGTAAACCCCCCTCTTCACCATTGCTGTTAACAATCTTGTCAAAAATCTGCTGACAATCTTCTCCAGAACCTCCATGTCCTGTTAATTGTAACAGTTGACTACAAGTATTTAAACTTCGTCATGCCGTGATTACAACTATTCCTCAATCTCCAGTGATTACTCAATAACCATTGAAACTCCAGCAATTTGCATATGAAAGAGCCAGGGAATGTTATTGAGGGAACAAAAACTTGCAAGCATTCATTTGTTTCAGTCTACGCAGCTATGTTGTCCATAAAGGTATATCTGCAGTCAGCTCGGACAGAAAATATCACATGTATGAGTGATGAGGCATTTCTATCTATACATTCTATATCCAGATAGATTAGGGTGGCATAGCTGAGTGGGCAGAACAGTCGTCTGGCAATTGAAGAAAGAAATGATTCCCTTATCAATCCCGCAAGGGGACATTTGGATGTCTCTGCATTTTGACCCAACCTATTGTATAGGAGCAGTGAGCTGCCAACATATGGCGCTCGTGGAGCAGTTAGGGGTTAATTATCTTGCTCAAGGACACCTCAACATGCTGTATACAGGACCGGGGATCGATCCTGCAACCTTCCCATTGCCAGACGACCGCTCTACCCACTGAGCTATGCCGCCCTTTGATGTGCCCTTGAGCAATACTGACCCCCTAATGGCCCTATATGGTGACTTGCCTACTGCTCCTATACAATAGGATGGTCCAAATGCAGAAAATTGCAAATTTCCCGTTGTGGGACAGATGAGGGAAAAATTATAATTATTACTAATAATTGTTATTATTATAACCTAAATCAGCTTTTGTGATTTCTATAATTGGAAAGTATACAAAGACGATTATTTGGACAATCAAACATTTTGAATTTGCTGGTTTTTGCCATAACGTATTAGATTGGCAACCACTCCATCTTTTCATAATACTCCTGATACTGGCCACCAATGCAGTCACAATTGTGAGCCTGCACCAATCTTAAATTTCCAGAGAATTTTCAGCTCTCTGCTATTCATGTCTGTAATGTCTTGCTAATACTGCAGAAATCCATTTCTACGGGTGTTTGAACAAACCTTTACTATTTAATCTTTCATCTGTTCTATAGCACCTCTGCCTTTTTAGGACAAAAAACATAAAACTGGGATTGATCTTAAACAAGAAAAGGAAGAAACGGGATTTGGCATTAAAAGGCAAGAATGCATCTACAACTTATTCAGTAAGAGAAGTCCAAACTGCTAGAAGTCCACCGTATGTACTGTTAAAACCCATCATCTAAATTGTGGGCTCATTCAAACTACCACTCTGAAATATAATCGATGGATAAAAAACTAACAACACTAATACTTTGGCTCTCGGTTTCAACTGTGCTGCCATGAGCAGGACATGGGGTTTACCTTTGGCAAGCAGCTCCTGAAGGGCATTTCTGGCCAAGGAGCCACGGATCTTCAGCCTCTCAGAGACAACTGCAGGCGTGATGAGTTTGTAGTTCGGGACTTCCTTGTACAGCTTGTCATAGGTGGCCTTGTCGAAGAGGACCAGGTTGTTGAGCTTATCCCTCACTTTTCCCTTGGACCACTTCTACTCAAATGGAATAAGAGGGAATTTTATGACGACCAAAATTCAACCGGCACACTCACTAATAAATACACGCGAAAGTAAGGTGAAAATATATATAAGTATATGGCAGATATCAGAACCGTACCTTCTTCTTGGCCTTGCCTCCAGACTTGTTTACTGGATCTTTGTCCTTTTTTGACTTCCCAGAATCCTTCTTCTTGTCTTGCTTGGGAGGCTGAAATAACAAGATGATGTTCATACCATCTAGCATTTAAACGGTGCACCGAGCATAATCATTATCAAATCCAAAGACATTAGACTACAGAAAATTAACACAATAAGCTTATAGTGGTAGCTGTATATTCTGGGGGGCAGACTGGGCATGGCTCGTTTCGCTGGCGTCGTAAAAGGCCATCTTTGAGCATAGCCCCAAAAAATGGTAACCTACGTGTGATTCATTAAAACATCCCGACTAAAACACCGATGTGAATAGCATCTTTTAGGAGCTTTCCATTGCAAAACACCGACAACTAAGGCCGATCTGCTCCTTAGCACAAATCTACGCCTCGCCAGCATGGGCTCTAGCTTGGGAGCTAGCGGTCGGCTTGAGAAGCACTCTAAGCATAGACTATTCCCTGCCAGCGGTTATTTAACGAGATATCCAGGTAGGTTTCAACTAAAATATATTCCGATTATTTCGGAAACTCGGCAGCAAGACAATGTGCCTTATTATGTAGCGTAATGTAAGTTATGTGTCCGCTTAACAGTCTCACCATGTTTCCTCGTCAAGATGTCGGAGTGAAAGGAAGTTCACCCGTGCTGGAGCCCCTTAGAGAACCCGTACATGCGGATGTGGACGAAGCCCCTGCTGGGACATGTAGTTTTATTCTGAGGAGGTTACCGGAAGTCTCAGTACCTAGCTCAGCGTTAAAGAGGAAATTTTATTATATTCATTGACAACAGAAATACGAAAAGCAGAAAAAACATCACAAATTCACCTGAGAATTATTTTTTCGTCATTAATTATACCGTGTTGTCCAGTCACGGTCACATGGTCTAGTCAGCTGGTCAGTCCCTCAGTGAAGATGGCGATCTTCAGCGTCTACCTGGTCAACAAGGCAGGTGGTCTGATCTATCAATATGATAACTACGTCCCCAGAGCCGAGGCAGAGAAAACCTTCAGCTACCCTCTAGATCTGGTGCTCAAGATACACGACGAGAAGATTGTTGTCTCGTATGGACAACGTGATGGCATCCGAGGTAACGCTACGAACCCTACACACGTAACACGGAGGAGCTAAGCTACTTCTCTCCGTGTCCCCACTCGAGTTTATACGTGACGTTTTCCTCCAGTGTAGCTCTAGAAGCTTACACGAAGCTACTTAACGTGTGAGGTAGAATGACAACTGTAGGATGCTGGAGAAACGATGCAACCGTGCCAGATGTTAAGCACGGTTCATTAGCGATGTTTCCCATGGCACCTTGTGTTGGTGTCTGTAATGATGAATGTGTTGGCTGGAATTCTCTCTCCATCTTTCTCTCTCTCTCTCTCTCTCTCTCTCTCTCTGTGTGTGTGTGTGTGTGTGTGTGTGTGTGTGTGTGTGTGTAGTGGGCCACGCACTGCTGTCCATCAACGGCGTAGACGTAGCAGGCAAGAACACCGCCGATGGAAAGGACATCGTTGAGTACTTGAAAGATTCCTCCAATTATCCAGTGTCCATACGATTTGGACGGGCTCGCTTGAGTTCAAATGAGAAGCTGATGCTTGCGTCAATGTTCCATTCGTAAGTCCTGAGCTGATTTTGCACTGTCTGCATCCTTTCTTCCAAAGATGACTAACAGAATATGTCCCTCAAGCATCCACTCACCTGTCTGCGTTGGGTCTTCTCTTTGGCAGATTGTTTGCTATTGGTTCTCAGCTGTCCCCAGAAATCGGCAGTTCAGGGATCGAGATGCTAGAGACGGATGTCTTCAAACTACACTGCTTCCAGACTCTCACAGGTCAGTGGGTCCAACGTTTCAGAGATCCTGAATATAAAGTGATGATTGTGTGTGCAGGTTATTGGCAGACGATGATAAAGATGATGACATTTTGTGTAGAAGGAAGAAAAGTATAGTTTTTTATCTAGACTGTATCTTTACCTGAAAGCCCTGATTCTTGGCAGTGTTCTGCATTCGCTTTATGGATGGTATATCTATGACCATAAAGGCATGTTCGTGACAGTTTTGTTATTTCTAGCCCTGTTCATGAACAGTCACTGCCCATCCATGTAAAATGAAAATGTTTTGATTAACTTTATGCCATTTAACACTTGGCACATTGCTTTAGACTCATCTTCCAGTGCCACTGGCATATTGTAGTATTCACAAATAAGTTGACCGTGTTCATTTGGACACAACGTTGACAGAAATGTCTCGTGACTCATAGAGGTGGCAGAAGCTGGCTGCAGGCATCTCTGAAAATGGCCTCCCTGCATGCACTTTCAAACCTCTGCAGATGATCCAGAACGTGGCCGCACATCTGGTCTTCAACCAGCTCAAAACAACTAACTTCAACTGGATCAGAAGTTTATTTGGAAACATTTCCAAATAAACTTCTGATCCAGTTGAACTGATTCACCTCTTTTTTGTGATCACCTGAACAATGTGTTCAGATGAACAGATTCAGCCATTTTATGATTTTCTCACCTTGGTTATGTAGTGTGCAAAGAGTCTAGTGTTGTACCTATTGAGTGCATTGCACCAAATATGAGCTGTTATGGAGATTTTTTTTTAATTATTGTTTTAAACTATAGATGTTTGAAACGGTCATCTGTCTCAATGACTTTGATTGTTGTTCTTTTAGGGATAAAGTTCATAGTACTGGCAGACCCCCGCCAGTCTGGCATTGATGCACTGCTGAGGAAGATCTATGAGATATATTCAGATTTTGCTCTCAAAAACCCCTTCTACTCGCTGGAGATGCCCATCAGGTACTGTCAAGTGGGGAAAGTGGGAGACATGACCCTGTGCATCCAGGCTAGTGTGTAGGCTGGATCACAGCCAATCTATGTCTATATACGACATGGAACTATTGTGTGCATTTTCGTCGATATTTCTAATATCTTGGCAACTTACTCCAACAACTACCAACCATGGGTATTGTAGTCTATGTTGCAAGTCACTGTAAATGCCTTGTCTTACAACTTTCAGGTGTGAACTGTTTGACCAGAACTTGAAGGGTGCATTGGAGATAGCAGAAAAGGCTGGTAATTTTGGAACTGGATCCTAAACCAGGGAATATGAGACACTCAGCTTTGGGACTTGTGAAGTAAATAATGTTATATCTGTGTTGAAGGAAAAAACAACACTTCTCTTCTTTTGAAATCATATTCCATTTGCTAAAATACAAGCTATTGATGGAATGTACCGATATTGTAAATATGAAGCACTTTGTAAATATATTAAGAATAAAACCACTTGAATGCAAACATTTATCATTCCAATCTTTCATTGTGCTCAAGCTAATTTTCATGACCTTATTGTTACAATTTTCAGAAGGCAGCAGAGACTTTTTAATCAAGTATGGTATGACAGCCAGGACTCACTGGTTCAAGCTGAAGAATACAACCGTATAGAGTGACTTTACATTAATATTTGACTGCAACATGGATAGGACAATTCAAATTAAGTTTCATTTCTGAGCAGTTCAGCATTTACTGCAATCACAAAACTTCCTTGTGTCCTGCAGTGAGAGGAATTCTCCACCTCTCTCTAAAACATGATATTGCGATATAATTTAAGTCTTGTTCCCTGGGCGATGAAATGCCCTGTAAATAAATACTTTGTAAATAAACAAGCAACCTATGAAATGCTTAAGGAAAAATGGTCAACAGGGAGACCACATAGAGCCAGCCTTATTGGTACCCTCGGTGCCGTTTCTATGTTACTGATGCACAAACATATTCTGACATAAAAACATCAAACGACAGGAGATATACCGTCAGGATTCCAACCATTATGATTATGTTTTCCTACCAACAACGCATCATAATATGTGATGTATTATCAGTCAGTCTTCTTGGGTATCTGACCCATCTTGGTTCTGATGTTGCGGAGCAGGAAGAACCCAATAGTTGTGGCAGCACAGGTAAGCTCAGCTACCCAGAATGCCATTTCCCAGCCATGGTGTTTTGCTATGGTGCTGAATGGTAGCCCAGACAAGAAGCCACCAACTGTAAAAGACATCAATTATGAATTAATGCAGCAGAAGGCATAAAGAGTATAAAACGATGAGAAAAGTCCTCCTGACAGGAAGCATGTAGCAGATAGAAACCAAAGTTATGGATTCAGATAGTTGTGTGGACCAACATTCTCCCTCCAGAGACCAACCTTTAACACAACACAAGGATTTTCAAATAGAAATACAGGAACTTACTGTTGGCCATCAGGGCGACAATGGCATGTGATGTTCCGCAATAGTTGGATGGAGCACTTTCATTAGCTATGACCCCAAACAATGCTATGGGTCCATAGGATGAGAAACCAAAAGCAGCGCCCAATGTGAGTATCCACAGCTGAGTGCATATATATAAAGAGAGACTTCAGAGAAGAGCAAGTATCAGAGGCATCCATAGCTTTGAGAAATACTGACATCCAGTACACAAGTACAAGTCTCATAAGGACAGGGGACAGAATGTTTGAGCTTGAAAGAAATACCATAGGGCTGTCTGCAGTGACAGTGACTCTGAAGAGGTACATGGACACAAACATCCCAGCCATCATGCATATCAGGATAAAATGGCGAGGATTGCCGTGGCTTCTGCTGCCTTGCTGTACAGAAGAGACGAACATTAACCAGAGCACACTGTGGTTTGTATGACCGAATGGAAAAAAGGGGCAGCATCTGTATCATTTACTCACTTTTGCCACGGCCTTGTCAGAGAAGTATCCTGCGGCCAGACTTCCCAAAAGGCCTCCCATCTCCAGAGCACTCATGAATGAACTGCCTATGAGAAACACCAACAGCTAAGAGCAGTCAACAAACACGCAGGATCACAATTTCATCCGTTCCACTGTTTAAGTCTCCTAAATGTGACCGTCCTTGGACGAGAATAGAAACCTCACTGGGTTCAGATATAGTCGACTCCAGATAACTCGAACCTTCAGAGGAAATAGAAAAAGTTTAGTTATCGGGAGTTATGAGAGAAAGGACCAGAAATTGCATCATAAAAACTTTGCTTCCTAATTGCTTACAATATTTATTTTTATCCAACAGTGTGTAATGTAATATTTCCCAAGAATAAAGGAAATTTATATAT
>OMLC01029468.1:1063-11163 GCA_900302585.1 Regalecus glesne
ATATATGCTTCATGTGTGTAGCAAATACATGGAAATCTTGCTCATTACACACACCTAGAACCTAACCTCAAAGACCCACACACAGTTTCACATAAGGCTGCCAGCTGTGATCTCCAAATTCCTTAACGTCTCCTTTAAATTCTCTCCAGAGGAAGACAAGTCGGCTTATCGGTGGTAAAAATGATTCCATACACCCGCCTGGAATCAATGGTTTGAATTCTCTCGTAAACAGCCTCAGCATTTGCAGTGCCAGCTGGGCCTTTGTTGCCCATGTTGCCCCTTGCTGTGTTCTGTTCCCCCGAGCTGCCATTCACCTCAACGGATAGCACACCACATCTGAATACTGCTCATCCAACTGCACCACCCGGCCTCACCTCTGCTATCGAGACACAAGGCCCGGTGCTAAACTCCCACAGGCTGTCAACAGCTGATGGAGGACTCAGTATGTCAGCTATAACTGAGACCCCAGAGAGAGCATCATGCACTGTGTTTACATGCTAATACATGGCCCGCAAAATACTCTGAGGAATCTGTGAAAGGCAACATTTCGATTTAAGAATAATATCAATGATAATCTTTAGAATGACAGTGAATATTATAATATTTAGAATGTTAATAGGCCAGATTCACCCACTTGCCTAATTTTCATCCATTGTCCAAAGCACTTAGAGGTTTGGTGTCTTGCTCAAGGACACTTTGACACGCTTTCTGAAGGAACCGGGGACTGAGTCATCAATCATCCGATGACTAGATGATTGCCCTACCTCCTGATTTATGTCACCCCTTATGCATGGTTTGAATGAGGCTGTGGTGGCTCAGCAGATAGAGCACACACCTGGGAGTCGGGCTTCATGGTGTGAGAAGGACCCACCGTGTAGCTCGTCAGATGTGAGGGATTCATTGTAAAGCACTTTGAGCGGTCGTTAGACTAGAAAAGAGCTATAACAGATCAAGTCCGTTTGCCACAGAAGTTTTGTATAATTCTCCAACAGGCATGTCAGATCCTTTTCTCTGCCTTGTCTTTATCTTTACCCCTTTATTTTTTGGTGGGGGCATTTTCTAGAGAGAGAGAGGGAGAGAGAGAATCCATATGCATTCAGCAAAGTGCCACTGTGACAAGGACTCATCCTTATGTGGTGAGCCTCCGAGGGTCCCCTTCCTAACGTGTCATTACAGGGGTCTTAATAGGCCAGTTCCGATTTGCCATCCTGTCAGTCAGCTGTTTGCTGTCTTTGTGTGTGAGTAAACAACATCCAGTTTGCTGTGTCTAGCGACATTGCCTCGATAAACTCAGACATGTACCTGCACCAATGAACTGTTAGACTGGTTGGTTTTGACTGCCTATAGCTGATGCAGAATATAGTACATCAATGTAGTACTTCCAGACTTGATTACTTTAATTTTCTGTTTTCAGTTCTGCCATATGCTAGCACTAAAAAGCTTCATATTGTTCAAAATGCTGCTCCATCTGGAGCTCTCCACTCTCAAACTACAGAGCGCCTCTGTCCCCCAAAGGGTTTTTTGAAGACAGCTGGTGACATGGCCTTTTTCTTTTGGGGCCCCATTCTTGTGGAATGATCTGCCTGCTGCCATCAGTCAGTCAAAGTATTAAGTTCTTTCAATCTAAACTTAAGCCTCATCTTTTTGCCTTGGCCTATCATTAGTTGCCTTTATATTGCGTGATTGACAACTTGTACTGTGTGGCAGGTGGGTTCCTGTCTCAATTTACCAAATCCTGTTTTACCAATGAGATTATATAGAGTATATGTTAGTAAACTATTCTCTCACATGTCTTTTCTTTCACTGAATTATGTCTTCTTCTTTCCCCTTTTCTGTGTATGTGACCAGGGAAGAGCCTGGTTGGGAGGCTCATAATGGGTACCACCGTGGTGGGTGGGCCAGTGATGCCTTGTTCCATTGTTCCCTACTACTACACCTTCTGCTGCTACTATAGCCTCTTTAAAGTTCATGATACATTGAGCTATTGTCAGCCACTTTGTCCAGGGACAGGTCAAGGGGTCATGCTGGCTCAATGCCCATTGTGAGAGGGATGAGGAGACTCCTTGATGGGTCGCCATACCATCTCAGGCGTTTCAAATGTTTGGTGACATCTTCAGTCTGAGCTGACTTCAGATGACTCATTGTGTCCAGATCAGGGATGCTCACACTTACTTAGCATGCGAGCTACTTATAAAATGATCAGGTCAAAATGATCTACGGGTGCTCAATAGGTCGATCGCGATCTACAAGTCGAACGCAAAGTGATGTGGGTAGATCTCATGGCGATCTATTGGCCGTCTAAAAAATAGTTATCCATGCGATCTACCCACACTACCTTTGCGATCGACTGGTAGATCGCGATCGACCTATTGAGCACCCCTGGTCCAGATGAACCGATTCACCTTTTTTGTGATTCCTTTAGCTGGATAATTGAATATGTACCAAGAAACTCAATCTTTTTGCTACCCCCCATTCCAATAGCGAAACATAGGGTGACTGGACCTTTGCAGCCTTAGCCCCCAAGATCTAAAAGGATCTTCCTATATCCTTTAGATTTGTGGACTCCTCGATCATTATCGGGGCGGCATAGCTCAGTGGGTAGAGTGATGGTCTGGCAATCAGAAGGTTGCAGGATCGATCCCTGGTCCTGCGTACAGTAGGTCGAGGTGTCCTTGAGCAAGACACTGAACCCCTAACTGCTCCCCCAGCACTATATGTTGGCAGCTCACTGCTCCTATACAATAGGTTGGGTCAAAAAAGCAGAGAAATCCAAATTTCCCCTTGTGGGACTGATAAGGAAATCTTTTTAAAAGTATTATTATTTTTTATTATAAGACCCATCTTTTAGGCATGTTTTCTTATTTTTCTCATTTTCTATGTATGTGACCTCAGACAAACCTGGGAAACATGTAACCTTACTAACTTGCCTGACCTTACCTTATACATCTCACTCCAGAAATCCTCTCTCCTCCATCTCACACCCACCCTGTGGAGCATGTGCACTGATAACATTCATCATCACCCCTTTGATTTCCAGCTTCATATTCATCACTCTGTCTGACACTGTCTTCACCTCCAACACACTTGTTTCAGAATTATCCTACCGCATCTCTCCTATCTCCACCACGACACTCCTGGCCTTGCTCCTCCTTCACCTGGTCTCATGTACACACAGTATTTCAACCATCCTTCTCTCCATCATATCAGCCAGCTCTCTCCCTTTACCAGTCATAGTGCCACCATCTAAATTCTGTCTCCCCTCCACACTCTCCTCCATTCTCAATGCCTCTGCTTTCCCCATTGCCTTCTCCTTTGCCCAACAGCAGCATAATGTCCACCGGCACTTTGCTGTTTAACAGTACCAGAAGCAGCGGTTTGTAACCCGAGCCTCAGCCGATCAGTACAGAAGTCTGATTTATGATGCACGTTTAATTTGACAAAGGGTTCACCCTCGATGTCCTTCCTGACACAACCCTCTCCATTTCTCCCATTTTGTGACCGACTAAGAATTCGCTGGCTTGTGCATCCTCACTGGCTGGGTTAAACATAACTGGAGTAGCAATATTTGCGTAATATAATAAAACTAAATGACCTTAGATGGCTTGTCACCATTGAGAGGCTTTTCTGTATCTACAGATTGTGCTTTTGCCGTTAAAATGAAAAATTCTACTGTGCCAAACGCAAGTATCTGGAATCATTTGTGTCACAGGGAGAACTTATCTGTGAAAGTTGAATGTGGTCATAAGTTATCAAATATAAGTTATCAAATGCCATGCTACCTTCTCTACAGGTTATGTCACCCAATAATTACCAGTCATTACAGTTCAATTAAGTCTAACATGCATATATGTTGGGGCGGCATGGCTCAGTGGGTAGACCGGTCACCTGGCAATCGGAAGGTTGCAGGTTCGATCCCCGCACCTGCAGAGAAGCGTATCGAGCTGTCCTTGAGCAAGATACTGTTCCCCTAACTGCTCTGCCCTGTGATAGACTGGTGACCTATACAGGGTGTACCCCGCCTTTTACCCAATGAGAACGGAGATAGGCTCCAGTTCCCCCACGACCTGATTTCGGGTAAGCGGTTGACGATGGACGGATGTTGGATGACTGATGTTACCCAATACCCTTCCTTATTAAGGTTTTATATAGCAGTGTCTTACTATACTGTTTATACATATGTCTTCGGTTTCCTTCAACACCGTCAGACAGATGGAATTAGATGCCGCAAATGATCAAGGCGAAACTAAATTGGGTTATATATAAGCATATTTTTATTCATCCTTGAAAAATAATCAAACTGTTTTTATTCAGCAGTCTCAAAATATAGACTTATCCACCACGCTGCCTTGACTAACGGATTAGTATGAATTATTACAAAACACTATGACAGCGCTTTGGTCTGTATGGATAGCTGCTGTATGATGTTGTTTATTTATTTAAAAGGGACCATGTGTAGTTTTTTACACAAACGTCACCAACGCACCAGATTATAGCCTCAAGTGTCCTTGAGCAAGACACTGAACCACTAACTGCTCCCTGGCTGCCAAAATGGTGGCTGCTCACTGCTCCTAGGATGAGTTAAATGCAGAGAACAAATTCCACTGGCCTGTGTCGTGTGGCAATAAACTGCCAAATTACATAAAGAAGTCTCTTCTTGACAGGTCAAATCAGAATAATCACAATCCATACATGAAACACTTTAAGAGTAATGACAACATATAGCGACTTTACTGAGCACACAAGACGTACAAAACTACACATCTAAAAAGTATACATCTACACAATACCAATTTACCAATTTACAAATACAAAGTATGAACATGCTTGTCAAATAAAAGCACGTCCTGAGGACCACAGTGGAATCGGTCAGTGAGTGGAGAGCTGAGCAGCTTTTAACTGTCTTTTCCAGTTGGTTTTAAAACTGCAGCTCCTAAGACTATCAGGCAGGATATTCCAGTGATATGTGGCTGTTGCAGAGAAGGTTCATGCAGTGCAGCAAAATTGTAGGGTACAATTTCATATAGGGGATACTCAGCAGGAGTGGGAATACTCAAAATCACATAATGGGGGAGGGGCTAAACCAAGTACAAGGTTGAAAATGTGAAATCTCAAAGCTGGGGTAGGCATGGCTCAGTGGGTAGAGCGGTCGTCTGGTGATCAGAAGGTTGCAGGTTTGATCCCAGCACCTGCAGAGAAACATATCAAAGTGTCCTCAAGCAAGACACTGTTCCCCCAATTGCTCTGCCCTGTGATGGACAGGTGACCTTTCTGGGATGTATTACTGTCTTTCACCTAGTCAGGACTGAGATAGGCTCCAGTTCCCCTGAAACCTGACTTCAATGTATGGCTGGATAATAATGATGATGACATCAATGTAAAAAGCTGCACATCATCTCTTAAAAAAGTCTCTCGGCATTTTAAGTTTGGGGGCTGGCTGTGGTAGTGGGTGAGGGTGTTGTATGAGAGATCAGCGTGGAGTTTGGGTTGTTTTTTTTCTTCCCCCCATATTCTTTATATGTCCTATTTTCATGATCAGCTAAGCCCTATTAATAGTTTCCCCTAGTGTTCAGTGTTTTTTGCTGGGGGGGGAGGATTCAGGTGAAATGGCATCCTCTGAGATGCCCTCTCCACTTGTCTATCGTGGGATTCGAATAGTCCTACCAGAGGGAAATAATCTGCTGTTTGCCTCCAGGATGAACAAGGCTGTGGTGGCGTTTTTGCATGAGGAGTGTCATTTAATTGGGATGACTGAGGGTGATGTAGTTATCCAGGACATCTATAGTGCTGTTTTCCCATTGCGTGTTTAGTTCCCTCTACTAGAATCAGTGTTGGATGTTCCGCCGATTATCTCCAACAAGCTGTTGGAAAATGAGTTGCCGGGGTTGGGTAAATTCACCAGTGGTTTTGAAACTGTCAGTCTCAAATGTCAAGATCTAATTTATCTTATTTGCTTTGCATTTGGCAGATGCTTTTTTCCAAAGCGACTTACAACACGATCTGTGGCTAAATGGCAGATGGAGTTGTTCTTATAGTGCTTTTCTTATCTGGACCACTCAAAGCTCTTCGTATTGAATGCCTCAATTACCAAGCTACAAGGAGGGATACGAACCCCCAACGCCTGAGTCCCAGGCATGGGCTGTACCCACTGAGTCACCACAGTGACACATGTTCCATCACTTAAAATGGACAGGAGTTTATGTTTTTGACTCTCCAACACAGAGTTTAAAAGTTTCACACTTAGTTAAACACATTTATGGCTCGTATGCTAGTTCAGGGCAGATGAGATGTTTTGAGTGTGGGGGGCTTACGTCAGCCATAAGCCGTTTGCATGTCTATATAGACAGCAGGCGGAGACAAACACCGCAGATGGCGCTAGCGCCCCATCCCTGATAATGTCTTTGAGGCCAGGAGAGGAGAACAGAGTCAGTCAGAGGAACAGCCTGCCCCGCCGGTAGTAGTTGAGGATATAGACACCCAGCATATGGCCTCAGAGCCGGGAGCAGAGCTTACAGAAACACTTGCAACAGAACAGGTGGCTGCGTCCAGCAGCTCGGCAGGGACTACTGAAGTGTCCAGTGGTGGGGAACACTTTGAAGGGCGAGGGAAGGCCTACTGAAGTGAACACCGAGAGGGTAGCCAGGTAGCGAGTGAAGCTGAGGACATGGATTACGATTCGGAGTCTGAGGGTGTGTCAGTGTGTGAAACATCACGCCGCAGCACGGATCTGTACTTTTTAGGAAATAAATAGTTTTACAGATGAAACTTTTGGGAAATCGGTAAAAGTTCAATTTAATTTTGACAGCACTGAGATGATCATCAGGACTGATGGTCGACAGGTGGAGCTGGGTTATTTGGGGGAAAACAACAAAAATGAACAAAAGCCGTCGATTAAGCTGTCATGATGCATCACTGCTTTGTCCTTTTTTCTAGTTCATGCCAGACTGTTTGTGTCTATCTTTTCCTCTGTTCCACCCATTTTATGCAGGAGCTCATGCTTGTCTCTCTTGACTTCAATGGTTGGAAGAGCTTTAAGTGGCTGAGGCTGCGAAGCAGGAAAATATATAGAGGAGTTTTTCTGCGGGGAACTCGTAGCAACCAAACTAATGAGGTAGACTGGGCTCGGGGTGGGAGGGGTCATATACACTCGGGCATCGTAGCTACTTTAGAGGGGGGTATCAGTGTTGCTAACTAAAAGTATTTGTATTGTCTGTAGAGTTTGTGGATGTGTCTGATCATAAGGGTGGAAATTGAAGGATGCCTTTTCTATTTGGTCAATGTATAGGCCCCAGTACAGAGGACTGGCAGATTAGCATCTTTCTGTGTTTTGAAGGATGAGCTGCAGAAGTACGGTCAGGAGCAGCAGGTCATAGGTAGAGATCGGAACCTCACCATTAATTTCACCATGGACAGGACAAATGAGGGACCACACATTCAGTCATCTGGTAGCTTTGCCAGAATAGTCACTCGATTAGATTTGCTAGTTGCATGAAGGTTGAAACGCCCCCACTGCTACATGTGGGTCAGGGTGAGCAATAACAGGATGAGTGTGTCTAGCCTTACGTAGGTTGTACATTTCAAAGTCACTTTTATCCAGTCTACTTAGTAGCTCCATTACTCCAGTGGGCTTCGATCCCCATCGCACCACTGTGGATTTGGTCATTTCTCCGGGGCTAGAAACTCGGCGTTATTGGCATCTCAATAACAAGTTGCTGCCGGATAGCATTTTCTGACTGTAGCTGTTGATTAGATGGCTTCAGGACAGGCTCCAGGGATTGATGGGCTCACCACCACCACAGAGACGGAGCCTGTTTCTTGTAAGAGAGTAGTTCTCTCCTTGCTCTCTAAAAAGGAGTTTTAACTTTGTTGAAAAACTGGAGGCTAGTGGGCCTTTTGCTCAGACTATAAAGTGCTTTCCAGAGCATTGTGGAATATACGAAGAGATTATACTTATATTATACTTTATTACACTTATTCACATGGACCAAACCCTGTACAGAGCAGAACAAAAATTGACATCGTTTTTTTTTCTTTTCTGAGATGTGATTGACATATGTAAACTTTATGAGCTTGACATCGGTATTACATCCTTAGATTAAGAAAAAGCATTTAATATGGTGATGGGGCGAATGTCCTAATCTACATCTCTGTCCCCTTTCAGGGGTTTTGGTGGCTCATATGGTTGGCCCAGAGGTGATGAAGACATTCAGATGAATGTTGAAACGTCCGCCTGTTTCTTTACTCGAGTCAGACAACCTGATTCAGATTATGGAACATGGGTACTTATTTTCAGTTCTTCAAGCTTTTGATTTTGGTGACCCTTTTGTGTCAAGGATGTGGTTCTTTTACAGTGGCTCTGAGTGATTGGTGAAGGTTGGGAGAGGGTTGAGCCAGTCGATCCCTATGCCGAGTGGGATACGGTAGGGTTGTCCCATCTCAGGACAGCTTTACAGTCTGGCTACTGAACTCGCTGATTAGAGTGCACACATGGGAGTCGGGTGTTGTGGGTTTGTATCCTGTAGCTTGGTAAATACGAGGCATTCATTGCAAAGCACTTTGAGTGGTCGCTAGACTAGAAAAGTGTTATACAAGAACATTTACCATTTAAGTGCTGATATGCAAGCGGAGAAGTCTGCTGTCTTTCATTGTCTGGCACACAACATGACTCACCTTTGATATTTCTGCCTACACCCATGATTTAAAAGTTCTTGTTGGGGATCAGCGTGACGTGGAGGTATTACAGGACAGTCTGGGCTCGTATCAGTGGTTTCATCAGCGAATGTAAACTTGGCAAAGAATGAGGCCTAGAAAGTAAGACAGTGGAGAGAGAGACCAGCGCACAGTCTTTCCGCAGTGGGGGAGAGGTGGGATGAAGGAGTTTTAGATATTTTGGGGCATGGGGGCTTATCAGAGGTAGAATTGGGAGGGTGTGATGTAGAAAGTGTGTGCAAAATTGTTTAAATGGAAATGGTTGTTAGCCCTGCCGTTGTATAGGGATTGAGTTTTGGTTGCTAATACCTTGATTGCCTCAAGGGTGGAGCAGACTGACTGTGCTACCTCCGCCTAGAAGCCTGATTTAAAAACAGTCAGTGGGTCGTAGTAGACTTTCTCTGGTAAGGGAAGCATTGGATCTGAGTCCCTGCCTTGTGTATGGCAGTGGGAGACAGAGGACAGGGGTCTTATAGACATTAACTCTTATGTGATGGCAGTAGACTTTAATAGGATGTAAGGGGCATGTGTGCTGTAACGTAGGAGACAGCATAGCTCAGGAGGTAGAGCAGGTTGTCTAGTAATCAAACACTTAGTGATTCAATTCCTGGTTTCTTCAGAGTATTTGATGAAGTATCCTTGAGCAAGACACTGAGCCTCTATCTTTTCCCAGGGTGCTTCAGCAGCCCACTGCTCATATATGATAGGATGGGTTAAATGCAGGGGACAAATCCCCCTTAATCCCCTACACCACCAGAGGCTCCTGAGGACATTTATTATGGAGAACAGATGGACAGTGGAAGGGGGACGTGAGTTTTCCACAGTTGACTTGTCTCCCCTAATGTGAGGGAGGGGCAGGAGATGGAGAATCAACACCCTTCTTTCATGACCCCATGGCTAGATGAGTTTGAGGAGCTGGAAAAAAAGGCAACTACATCCTATGTGTGAAGGTAAGCCAATTTCTTTTTTTTTGTAGGCCATCAAGGTGGACTGGCTGTTTTGGGCCAAGACACTTCCCCAAGGGCCTCGGTGGCGTAGGGGGTTAAGGCAATGTTCAGCGTGTCTCTGCGTCATGCAGTTGGGTGTTTGAATCCCAGCTGCACCGTTTCCAACCACGGCCAGAGGTCCATAGTTAGTGGGTCATAACTGGCTAAGCCGCACATGGGTATAGGGGTTAGGTTGGATAAAGTATTCTGGGTTCACTAGTGTCCCCCTCTGGGTCGTCCAGGCCTCTTGGTTAAGTGAAGGGAAAGTACTCTGCTTCATTCTCCTCTGATGGCCAAGCACTGTGCTTTCCCCACCAGACCATGATGTGTGGACTAGTGAGGGCTAGTGGTCATGTGACTTGGAGGAGACACATGCTACCACTTCCTCCTTCCTGTTGATGTTCTAGA